>JAECUM010011702.1:0-49040 GCA_016617855.1 Megalonaias nervosa | reverse complement strand
GAGAGAGAGAGAGAGAGAGAGAGAGAGAGAAATTTATTTATAATATTTCTTTGGAATAGCAGAGTGGAAAACATTTAATTTAAACAGTCAATACCTATTGGGTTATGTGAATTTACTCAAAGACTTGAACATTTAAATAATTCTGTTGGATTATGTGAAATGTTCAAAGACTTCAGTGATTACCTTGAAGTAAAACTTTTGTATTTAGAACTGTGATTCTTCAGTGTGCTAGAAAGTTAACACATAAACACACTAGAACCTTCATTTGGAATACCTTTGAAGAGTTTCTGGAATAGTGTGAAATTGACAGTACAATTTAGAATATTCTAGGAACTCATACACTGTAAGTTACTTTTAATTATTTCACTTTGTTTGATTTTACATTTCAGGGAAATAAATTTATATATTTGAAAATTGAATGCTTCTTTGGATTTACATTGGATTGCTACTTAAGTTTAAACCCGTAGACTATATATATATATATATATATATATATATATATATATATATATATATATATATATATATATAATACAAATCATATGGCGAATAACAGTCCTTTCAAGTGCACTGGATCCAGCAAGGGATCATGTGTGTCAGGGATTGATTAAAATAAATGCAATAAACTGCAAGAAACAGCCATGTAAAGTTTTGCAAACACAACGGTTTTTGTGTTTTATTTGTTTGTCTTGTCTATGTTTTGTATTTGCCTTTGAAAAAGACTCATTAATGGTAGAAAGTGCTCAGGCTAGTTAGATACTAGGTTTGCACTGTTCGTTGTCAGTTTATTGCATATTGCATATATATATATAACAAGAACTTCTGTCCATTTTCTTGAAATCCTAGTCATACAGTCAAATCAAATATGGATGATGATTGACATACACAACAAGAGATATAATGGATTCTTCTGCTGATGCGAACACATGACATTATTTGTTATTATTATTATTATTATTATTATTATTATTATTATTATTTCATAATTACATACTTTAAAAAGCAACGTTAAACTGAATCTTTAAGACGCTTACAAGTTTCTTCTGCTTCGTCTTGTTCAAATATTTAGATACTTATTGTCAAATAATGACAAATAATGTCTGTGCCATGATGTAGTTAGCTTTTGTTCTAATCGTGTGACTGTGTGTGTATTTGTTTGTGAGTGTGCGTGTGTGTTGATGTGTGTCTTTAACTGTAACTATCAAAACTATATTACACACCCATCCGCACGATTTCACCGAACACGACGACAATTTCTGGGCAAAAGTGGTGTCATATTTTTTCAGCAACGATTTCAAAGAATATAGTATATGCCATAAGCAGTCTTATATATTTCATGAAGTCTCAGAGGTGTCAAATCATGATCACGTTTTTCTGTGATGTCTTTGGCTGACTTGATTCGCCAAATTAACTGGCACCACTGAACATTGTTTCTAATAGATCGTGAAATAATGTCACGGGATTAATCATGTCCGACTAAGATTGCCTAGCCGTTGTTCCATTAATCTGTTACAAAGTGCGGATATCAAAACAGATTTACAATGATCTTTTTGCGGCAAAAAAGCAGGAAATCTTTCATTCGAAACGTAATTTGCAATGCAATTTGAGCCAGTTTTCATTACCGTCCAACAGTCACCTCACAGCATGCTTTGCTCTACTGACCAATCTAAATCAAATGTCGGTTTTCTTTTATCTGCTATCATAATGATCTAAAGGACCAAGAACTTGTTGGAAAAAAAAAAACTTATGATAGAAATAGTACATTTATTGAATAAAGTCAACCTAAACAACATATAATTGTTACGTGTAGGCTCGTACAAATGTAACAAAAGAAAAGAGTGAAGTCAACAAGCTTTGTAAATTTTAACAAAATAATTTATTTCCCTAGAAAACAAAGTAAAAATTGGAAATAGGACTTACGGTTTGTGAATATAATCCAAAATTTAATCCTAGGATTGAAAAATACAAGTCCTATCACTAAACAGTTTTAATTGGATCCAGGTTCGAATCTCGATGAAATTCCAATATGGAGACGATGACGTCAGATGATGTCTGTACTGATGGTAACAGATCCTCGTAGAATCACAGTTTATAATGTTTCCGTTAAACTCCAGAATAAATTTCCACTAAATTTCTTTCTCCCAGAACTTTTATAAATATAAAGCAATTGTTTAGTTTTCTAGAGAATAAATTATTAAATTAAAAAAATAGATGAACTTCAAAACAATCGGGCATCAGCAATAAAAACCTCTTGAGACCTCAAAGTTTAAAATACAACTCAATAGATCTAGTAGAAAATGGCTGTTTTAAGCCTCGATTTTAGATCAATTGGTAGTTCACGTGACAGGCTACGTGATTTCTAACTTGAACAGCGCAATAAAAAAATGACAATTATCACGTAGCTAGAATAGCTATATCTAAGAATCAAATTTTCACGCTGGAAATAATTTTTTTAAAAAGGCTGTTACAATTCAGCTAACACGTGAGCCGAAAATGATCTTGGCAATAGCCAATCGTCTTCACTCGATGTTTACGAAATCTATGAACCAGAGTGAGCTAAAAATAGTGCTGAAGAAATATTATAATCTAATCGGGTCAAGCCAATTTTCGGAAAAGAGATTCAAATCCAGTGAAAATTATTATTACAATAAAATGTCATGAAACAAAATTAAAAATAAAAATAAGAATTTAAAACTAACACACAAGTAATTTAATTACATATTCGTAACATAATCTTAAAATTTTATCGACCCTTTTCTTGCAAAGAGGAAAAAAATATATAAGTATATTTTTAATCTCATATGCATTGAATATGCTTATGTGATTTGTGTTAGTTTAAATCGCGAGAAGGATTTTCTGTCACTTTTTAATTTCGCCGGTTTCAGTACGTGCTCTGCCCGGCTGATAAAAGGGAAAACATTAACATAAGCAATCTTATTCAAACTGTCGTTGCTCCTTTAAGAACAATTTATAGCTTGTGAAACAGATTTTATAACTATATTATGAAAATTTGTAAAATGGGCGAGAAATTCATAAGATAGTAATAGTTGAAATTACACAATTTTGTACTGTAATGATGTAGTTGGCCTACTAGACTGGGTAATCATTTATTTGTAAAACCCAGTATGTAATAATTCATACGTAGCTGACCATTCATCATCATCATCATCATCATTAATCCAAGAGGTCGTTGGGGCACCACAGTTGTTGACTTTACAACCAAATCTCTCCATCTTTCCCTGTTCTCTACTGCCCTTTGGGAATCTCCAAATCCCATGCCTGTCCACTCCTTAATGTTGTCTTCCCACCTCTTTTTCTGTCTGCCTCTTCTTCTGCATCCTCGCACTGTGCCTTGCAAGATTGTTTTTGCCAGTCCAGATGATCTTGAGACATAACCGTACCTCTTCAATTTGAGCTTTTTTACAGTGGTCACGAGGTCTTCACAGGATCCGATGGCTCGTTGGATCCCGTTGTGGACTTCTTCGTTGGTTACATGGTCAATGTGTGTGATGCCCAAGATCTTGCAGTAACATCTCATTTCGATGGTTTGAATCCTTCCTTGTAGATCTGATGTGAGCGTCCCTGTTTCACAAGCATACAGAAAGATGAGTATGGCACTCGAGCGCATCAGCCTTATTTTGAAACCAAAAGCAATATTGGTATCTTTCCACATTGGTCTCAACCTTGTTATTGCTGCTGTTGTCTGGACAATCCTACAAAGTAGTTCTGGTTTGGAGCCCTCGTCTATGATAATTGATCCCAAGTACTTGAAGCTTGTTACTCTTTCCAGCTTCTGTCCCCTGACCTTTATTTCTGCACTGATGCCATTGGTGTAATTTGTCATCAGTTTGGTTTCTTCGGCGCTAATCTCCATACCATATGCTGTGGAGGTTGTGTCGAGGCGCTCAACCAAGTCAGCCAGATCTTTTTCTTCTCCTGCTAAACCATCAATATCATCTGCGATGCAACGGTTGGTCATTATTCTTCCTCCGATGCTGACAGTGTCCTTGTGGTCATGCAATGCATCCTTCATGAGCCTTTCCAGGAAAATGTTGAAGAGTGTAGGTGACAGTATACATCCCTCTTTGACTCCAACTGTTGTTCCAAACCAATCTCCTCTGCTTTCATTGATGAGGACAGCACTGGTGGCTTTATCATAGAGGTGCTCAACAACCTGCACCAGAAAATAGCTGATATTTTACTTCCTCATAGTTGCCCATAAGGCCGCATGCCATACCCTATCAAAGGCCTTTCTGAAATCTATAAAAACGTGGTATAGATTCAGCTGATACTGAAGGTGTTTCTCGCAAAGGAGTCTGAGATTGAAGATTTGTTCTGTGGTGCTCCTTCCTGCTCGAAAGCATGCCTGCTCTTCAGCAATAATTTTCTCTGCTTGAGGTTTTAGTCTGCTGAGAACTATCTTCAGCATGATTTTGCTAGGGTAACTGATCAGACTGATGGTTCTGTAGTTTTGGCATAGCTGTATATTTCCATTTCTGAGAAGCACGATGACCAAGGATTAAGTCCATGTGGTGGGTCATTCTCCTAACCATTAAACTGGTCAAAAGTCCATTTGAAATTTTTTTTATGTTACAGTTGCTAAAATGACCGAGAAGAAATTGGATTCTTAAGAAATCTACTTACCAAGAAGAAAGTATGTACCCACTGAACTCTGAATACGAGGAAAGAATAGGATTCTTACACTAAAGGATATTCTTCATAAATTACCTACTTAAAGACAGACTAAAGATTGAAGACACGATATTAACACGTTATAACCATTTTCTTTGCGAATTTTCTGAACCATTCACTGCCACATATACCAAGAAACACTCTTTTCAATAGCTGACGCCATTATTTTCAATA
Organism: Megalonaias nervosa; assembly: GCA_016617855.1. Taxonomy (NCBI): domain Eukaryota; kingdom Metazoa; phylum Mollusca; class Bivalvia; order Unionida; family Unionidae; genus Megalonaias; species Megalonaias nervosa. The sequence continues at coordinate 44,174 of JAECUM010011702.1, read as the reverse complement.
GGTAAAATTGTCCAATAGTGTTAATTCAGGATGCTCTGCACATGTAATATTATCGCTTTTGTCATGCTTGTGGCAATCAACTTTGTATATGCAAACAATATTATTTTGCAAAAGTATTTAACCCCACAGGTCCAATGATCCGATTTGAAATAGATACTAATGCATTAGAGAGAAATCAATATCATGTCTCAAAACTAATATAAAGCTTGGTTTCATTCGTTTTATTTTCAGTAATTGATTTTTGAGGAAGACCTGACATCCGAATGTCTTAATTCCTTTCACGAGAATATTTAGGTGCCTCTTGGGACCCATTTCCTTCCATTGTTCTATGAATGAACAACTCCGCAAAAGACATTTGCGGGATGAGAGGAAATAAAGTAAATATTTATAATCCTGTTAGATTCTCTACGACGCCACAGTGTCATGTATTTCTATTGATAATTTTCCTGATCCCGATGTGAAAATGTCATTATCTTTTACGGCCACGAGGAGCAGTAGAAAAATCAATTTTTTCAATGTAGTCATAACTATCTTTTAAACTGTACATATAGAATGCTACTGTTACAAAACACAATTTACGACACAACGAAAAGTGATCATTCTTTTAAAAAGTTGCTAAAATAAGGAAATTATTACACACACACGTACACACATATTCTTGAAAGTCCGTGGGGGTGAGGGAGTTGCCCCCTCCTCCACCGATATTTTTAAAAGGACAATTGTGAAGTATATAAATATATCCTTTTCACACAAACGTTAATAGCGGCGCAAATTCAAAACACGGTTTCTGAACGTTTCGAGCTAATAAAAACCCTGATCGTTCCGGGGATAAACAGACTGCTAATACAAAACAAACACTAAACACAAATTGTAAAGAAAATTCTGCATTCCTACACGCTAGAATCACTAGGAGGGTTGTAATACGAGAAGCAGAAATAAATGGTTGTGTGACAATAATCAAGGAGCGGGTTGTTGTGTCTATGAAATAGAGAACCAACATTTTGACCTAAGACCGGGGTATGAAGAAATGAAGGAATCACTGCGTGACGAAAGATTAACGTCATCTATAACGTTTGCTGCACGTTAACTTATAGATGTTATGTTGAAATAGTCCATAATATCTTCGATATATAAAGACAGGGTTTTTTTTTTTTTTTTAGGAAAGGCCGTGAGTGAAAATAAACGAATTCAGACATTTCTTGTTTAAGCGGGATATTTGATTCCGGAAATCATTGGTCTCCTCGGGATCCATTATTTTTGTATTTTACGAAGCTAAAAATATCCAACTTTTGTCTGGGGTCAACTGCCAGTAGGTAAGTTAGTATTTTGTGATTAATTTATCCTGCCTAATATACATATATATACATGTAACGCAATGGATCAAAAAAAGACCATGTTGGTTATGGAAATAATCGGTATGTCAGAAAAACTGTCAAACAACAGTGCAAATCTCGAGGGGAACCGGCCCAAACGCTTCGAAATCTACCGATTCCTTTTCCACGGGCACAAAACCACAAAATACAATTTTACGAACGAAAACATAATAAAACAAAACTGCGAGTACTGTACAAAGTCTATATATTTGCTGTAGATAATTATGATTAAATGCAAAAATAAAGGTTGAACGATGTTGCGTGTTGTCATCTTTAAGTGCAAGAACGGCTAGAACAACGTACTCCATTCGAAGACGTTAGTAGGTCAGGAATGAAGTGTTTGAGCCATCTACAAAATTATTTCATTCTTTGATAGACACAGTGATGCAAATGTGACAATTAATTTAAGTAAAAGTGCTTGTGTTACATATTTTGGACAAAACATGGGACATGGTCAAGCTAAAACTATTGAATTCCCTGTGCCTATCAGTAAATAGTAGCTGAAACGATTTTAGGGTATGGCTGGATATTATCGGAAATTTTGCTCCAATTTGTCAAATTGCTGAACCACTGACCCATTTGTTGAGTCAGAAAACCAAGCTCCACTGGTTTTAAATATTGTCACGAGTCTATGCTCTTAAAATAAGTAATAGAAAAGAGTGAAAGACAGTAGGCTTTGTAAAATTTAACAAATAATTTATTTCCCTAGAATACAAAGTGAAAATGATAAAAAAAAAAGAACTTACGGTATTGCGAATTAAATCCCAAAATAATCCAAGAATTACAGACACAAGTCCTAATAATTTAAAGTCCTCAATAAAACTCAGTATAAGTCAAGAATAAATCCAAAAATTGAAGGAGATGACGTGTCGGTTATAGCTTATAGAGTGTTGATGTGTTAATAGTCATTAATTGAATCACATAAATATAATTACAGGTCTGAATACACTGTAAATTCCAATGAATGTCTTTATCCAAGATATTATCAGAGCACTTTTGTATTTCCAGAGAAAATAATCACTTGAATTCAATAGTTTGAACAAAAAAAGATTCTAACCCCAAACCACTGATGACAACATATAATATACAACTTGAAAGTGCTAGATGTTAAAGCACGAATGACGAAGTCATCACACTTACATGATTATATAGTATTCTACTGGACCTCAGGTCAGAATTAGCATTTTCTATTAAAAAAAAAAAAATTACCTAATGGAAAATAACCTTCTAGAGTGACCTTGATCTTTGCAAAATCAAAACCATAACCTGGACTACACTCGGGAAATTCCAAGACTTAGACCAAAATAAACATATTTACTTCTGCAGTTAATAATGATCCTGATATTAAGCCCATACACAGTGAGAATAATTTAGTTTGTACTAGTTGTTTGCAATGAATAAAATAAAAAAGTCAATTTGGGCCAAGTAGAAATGAACTGAATTTTGGACAAGGTCAAGTCTAACATACAATGTTACATTACAATAGCATACAATGAAATTGTTTTTTAGAACTAACAAACGAACAATTAAATTAAATATACATAACAATATGTCAGAAGGCTATTGATAAATTAAAGGCCATAAAGAGTGCATTCATTAGTTCAGCTCCAAATTGCCGTTAATCATTTAGTATGTCTGTTGATGCAAGTGAGGTTAGGGTTGGTGGAGAATTGATTCAAGAAGACAAAAATGGTGTGCTATTATTCTAAAAAAAAATGACACAAGTACTGCAGTCATTATTGCACAATCGAGAAGGAATGTTTGGCTTTGATATTGCCTTTGCAATACTTTGAAGTGTATATTAGTTTACCTTCTTCTCCAGTAATAGAATCACAACCAATTACTTTTATTAGCAAGACGAAAAGCACAAAAAAAATCTGAAATTATTAAGGTTGAGTTTTTTATGTTGCAGGAATACAATATTGACATCAGGCACATCAGGGGAAAAGATAATCTAATTGTAGACGTATTTTCACTTGTATAGAAGTATTATATTGCTTCGTGTATATTTTGAGTTATTTATAAGACATCATATAATATCATTTTAATCAAATGTATATTTGATTAATATTTAAAATAAAGCATTATTGTATAAATCTTTCTTTTTCCTTGTGAAGGGAGGTGTTATGCATATTTAAATTGTTTGTTGGCTTTTCTTATTGATTATATGTTAGGTACATCTGTACGTTGTGACGGGCTCCAGTATGACTGACGGGCTCCAGTCCAACATCCCTATCCGACCTCACCCATGTGTACACACCAGCAAGATACTTACGCTCCTCTTCTGACACTCGTGTTCTCATTATTCCCACTATGAAAATTAAATCATATGGACAACGTTCTTTTGCATACCAGGGCCCAGCAACGTGGAACGAACTGCCCACTGAACTTAGACACGAAGACACAGTGATCTCATTCAAGAACGCTCTTAAAACTCACCTATTTCAACTGCAAGAACAGACTTAAAGACCTAATAATGTTTTCTTACCTTAAATATTTACAGCATGTTTTCTATTTTCTAATTTCGTGGTGTTTGTTTTTATTTTTGTAATCATATCATTATATATGTTTCTTAAGTGTTGTCAAATGTTGTAAAGCGCTTAGAGCTTCTAAAGATTAGGCGCTATATAAAGTCCTCATTATTATTATTATTATTATTATTATTACTATTATGTTGTTGTTGTTGTTGTTGTTGTTGTTGTTGTTGTACTTGACTTTGTCCAAAATCAAGTTAATGCTGTATCTGACTGGTGAAATTTATTTTGTAAGCAACAGAATAAATGCTTTTAAAAAGTTATATCACTGTGGAGTAAATATTTAGATCAGTATTAATGGTAAATATTTTTACTTGAATCTGCGTCTAGGACATTAAGTTTTTCACTTGGAAATTCCTAAACTTGTTGAAAACTTTGAATGTTTTGTAGAGGAGACACACATACATCCTGGCTCTATTATTGTGTTAGCTTTTTATAATGTTGTATACTTGAAAAAGTTACTCATTCTTGCCTTAACATCTGAAGCAGAATCAGTCTTATTGTTGTGTTGCTTTTAGTTTGGTTTTACTTATTTATTTATTCAAATTATTATTCGCTGAAATTACAGAGTGCTCAATAATATTATTGGACTAAAATTTTAATTTGGAATTATAGTGAATTCAGACGAGAAAGTTTGGATTATATTATTGTGATACATCAAAAAACTGTTAGAACATCGCCACTCTCCAGGCCATTGGCGCATTAGCACGTTCGAGACTACAGGCACATCAACACATTCAGTACTGGAATCGTTGGGAATACCACTGGAATTCAGTTGGAACTTTATACATTTAGACTTATGATAAAACATTCAAGACTACTAGTCATTTAATTCACAATATTTTAAGTTCTTTTTAAATTTTCAATTTATATTCAAGAGAAATAAATTATATGTTGAATGTTACAAAATTTGTTGGTTTTCGCTCTTTTCTATTGCTTAGTTTAAGAAAATAGAGTCCTAACATAGTATATGCTTGACAATGTTAGTCCCAGGTCATATCAAGTGCAGATAAAGGGACAAAATTATTTTTCAGGAGATTAAAGAAATTTTGCACAGTTATTTGAATGCATTCTATATTTTGTTTTCCAACATCACTGTGTCACGGGTCTGTAATGAATTTATAAAAACGGCACCGTTGTATCCAAGTGCTTCTTGTCCGTCCTGCCCAAGAGTCTGGTGTTCATTAGCCAGTTAGTCTTAGAACACCATTCATTCAAAAGCAGGATCATGGTTTGTGTGGGGATGATCGATGAAAATGATGGTATGTGATGTTATTTGTGGACGTGCCGCCGATATTTGTCCTAGTAGTTATAGACAGTTAGACACAGACACTAATTCATATTCCCCTTACAGTGGATACGGTATAGGTTAGATGTGAACTCCTGCCGTCCAGCATGCTGACAGAGGTAACTGCAGTAGTAATGTGTGTCGATTTGGGCTCATACAGGATCATAACACTAGCCCATAGGTTTACATTGCACTACTCATGGGGGTCAATGCTAATTTAACATTGCGTGACTATTTGGGGTCATAACGGGAAATTAACGTGAAAAAATGTATGGGTCAACATTTTTAAAGGTAGAAAATGTGTATGTGATAGGGTAAAACATTCTATCAAAAACACACCCTACCAGCCAGCAGCCGTTTCTTTATTGCAATCAAAAATCACATCCTTCAGTCCAGTAACTGCTTTTTGATTACAATTCAACACACACCGCAAATATCCAACGAAAGTGTAGGAGTGTTTATGTACGCTTTATACTTAAGTATATATAAACATACCATCACACAATAAGTGGAGTAGAATGTAATAGAACGAGGATGAAGTATATACACACTATCACAAAAACACATTACACAAGTATATGGATGTTTATAGACACACTAATATGCTCTCCAAAAACACATACTATCGTACAAAAGCAAAATACTTATAGATTACTGCATTTGTATGGGAAAATGTGAACGAGTTTTTCGGATGGGTATACTGCACGACCTTGCGAGTGCAGTATATCCATCCGACAAAACGAGTCCATATTTTCCCATACAAATGCAGTAACCTTTTTATTATATGCTCATTTTCTTATTCTACCCATGGCTTAAATATATAAACAAAAATACACTGCAACAAAGTAACTGAATGTGTGCCTTATTCCAAACTAAATACACAAGCGTAGATTCATCATTACACAACAACATTATTAATGCGCACATTACTCCGCCCAGATAAATTTGAACTTGGTCGCGCACTAAACATAAGTTTCGGAAGAAAATAGCGTTTTGGGCTAATTAAAATTGAAATTTGGAGTCATATTGTGAATAAATGCGCATTGCAACAACTTTTCCATTTGATCTGGAATGAATACATTTTGGTATTTTTGTCGATTCGACGAAATTTCATGATTATGGACTGGATTTATCTTCATGAAGTACATCGGATTCCAGCAGCGTCTGTGCCAATTCTACATGAAACATACATCCGACTGAAGCAGCGAGGGAGAAGCGTGTTGACATCTGCAAGTGTGTTTCTGTTCTGTAATTGAATGTTTCAATCATAATGTGGGAAAAATATGAAGTCTTTCAATTGCAATTATCGAAAAGACGCTTTGGAATTTAATGTTTATTTCATTTTGAGTGTAGTAAGGAGGATGAAATTGCACTTGGAATATAGTCGAAATTACAGTACAATTTCGAAATGAGTAATTAAGCTTGAAAACCCATGATATGGCTCATGTAATTCGGATTTGCAGAACTAAGAAAGTACATTTTGAGGAAATTCAGGATATAAAACTGTAAGTATATTTTTTGCCATTCTTATTAACAGCTAAAGAAGACAGTTTATGCCTTTTCACTTGCATGTTATTATTAAGGACCCTGTCTGGCGTCTATAGCTAGCCTAAATTTGAAACACTGTATCAAAAAAGTTAACACAGAATGTGCCAAAGCAGCTGGTATGTGGCAGTCCACGAAACATCTGCTTTAATTCATTCAGAAACAAATTGTTTGGTTACAACAGAAAGTAGTTCCTTTATTCGCGTGAATGCAATATGAATTGAGCGGTTCCTGTCTTTCTGGAAGAGAATATATTTTCTTTCTGTGGCTTTGCTTTTCAGAGGCGTAGGAGTATGAACTTGCTGTATCAACCCCTTCTTTTTAGTCTATCGTCTTTTGGGGAATTTGACCTTTTTTTAGCTTTTGCATTAGGATCACATTTAAATAGTGAACGAATAATGATACCTCCTAAAGGTTCGCTTCCACAATGGTTCAAAATGATTTGTTCTTTGGTTTGCATATCGATTGTTGGAGCAGCCACTTTTTACAGAGCAACTTTATGTTTCTTCAAAACAAATGAACGTATTGTTTGATGGGGTATGTGAACGGTGTCATTTGTTTGATGGGGTATGTGAACGATGTCAAGTAAACCATCATAAAACACTTCTTTGAGACTCCCCGCTATCAAATATGAATGGAAGTGTGCTTTTATTTCGTGGCTGATGACATATAGTGTACGAATCAGTTCGGCAGGAGGATGACATTTAAAGGATGTTATGTTGAATACTGTTCGAAAGAAAAGAAGTGACGGGTGTTTTTATAGTTTTTTCAGACAGATGGAGGGGGCGTGTAAATGAGAGGACCTCCTTTTTGGCACCAACTATGAAACAAATTGACACAAATTCTCAAATAATGGGGAGTGGGTGCTTTCAAATTGATGAGCAATTATGCATGGGGTATTTGAGTAACATCATCACATGCATGACTCAGCCAAAGTTTGAGCAATGTAAATAATACTGGCATTAAGATGATACGATGATGTCTTTTTCGTGTAAACCATAGTTTAATTTCTTCTTCGTCTTCTCCTAAAATATCATCGAAGATGATAAGATGTGTTTGAACGTCAGTCACGATCCCATCGTCTTCAACAAACGCAATGAAATCTTCTTGACTTTCTTGGAGTAATGTGTAAGTCTCTTTGTAAAACCACAAAATACACTGTGGTGGACTATCAAACAATTGTGATTTGTGTTCGATCAAACGATTGACAAATTCGATGTTGCAGCTTTACGATGGTATTCAGAGTTCTGAGATTGCCAGCAACGACCAAATACATTTTATACATTTTAATGTATTTCTCTGGTCATTGAAAAAATGTAAGAACATCAATGAAAATAATCTAGAATCTTATTACATTTCAGTGTACAAGAATTAAGACATGAAAGCACATATGGCATAAATGCCTCTGTACATTAATGAGGCATATTATTAAAATTACTACAGCTGCATATAAACAAATAAGTACGCAGCATTTTCGATCAATCTGTGTCACACTGACTCTATATACATTTAATTCTTTTCCATCTGTTCACTACTACTACTACTACTACTACTACTACTACTACTACTACTGGACTACCAATATTTTGTCCCCTATTGTCATGTTTTTCTTCTCCTTCTGTTCCTAAAACTGTTTTTAATTCTATTTTACTTCTGGTTTTTGTTCCACTATGTTCTTTTTTTATTTAATAGGTGACACAATTGTAATTGGCACAATTAGCCATTTATTGTTTCCAAACATCGAATTCAAGACTTTTCCAGTCATGTACCTCTTTCCAGTCATGAATTTCTTGGTATAACATGACATGAAATATCACCCATGGGCGGACCAGACAAATATTCATGCCGCCCGAGCAACTGAGGCCGTTCCTGTTTCCTCCTCCAAGGGCTAAATCTCAGCCATTTTAATGGTTACTAATAAACAAAAAAAACATCTCTTATGCCATGGGGTTTTCACTTTGACTTGAAAACCATTTTGAACAAGAACTCAAATAATATTCGACCACAATCCATTAGTCTACCGGCCATAAAGAGTACTCAAATATTATCTAATTAGGACCACCAAAAATTTATGGGTTACTCTGTTTATTGTTACTTTGTCACTATATTTATTGTTATTTTAGGAAAAAGGTATGTACACTAAATATTACAATAACAGAATAGGAAAATGCATAACTAATGAGCATGATCCTAATTATAATATGTGGTTTAGACGCAATTGGTCGTTGAGAACTACCCGAAATGAGATAATTGTTGTGAATTTGATCATGAATAAATATATGGTATTTCAGAGAGGTTCCGCTGACGTTTGGTGACTCTGTCGGACTTCTCCTCCATTTCTTCGCCCAGACATGTCCATTAAGAAGCATGCAGGAATTCAATAACTGGACTTGTTCTATTCATTGTAAATCTATTGTGCCGTGCACACCTCGTCCCAATCCCTGAAATGTGTTCCATGCACATAGAAGAGGCATAAATTCGTTGAGTGGTGGCTCCTGTTTCATACTGGACTAGTCATTAGGAAATCTGTGGTGAGGACATTTATCATTTGGCCATACACGACCATAGTTTATGATTAATAATGATAATGTGGTTTTAATACACATCGTTGACTTTGAAGAATTAAAAATGAGCAAGATCGCTAACTTAAGTGAAGCCATGGCGCATATGCACATAGTAAGGAACCACCTAACTGAACGGAGAAGAAGATCACTATTTTCCTAAAGATGACTCAAAACAATGGAAGAAGAAAATCAAACGAGGAGCATGAAAGATACCAAGAATATCTTAGAAACAGCAGCAGGAACAACATGCGGGAAACAAAGTGAATGCAGTAGTTGTAGACCGTCGGTCGGACTAATTTACGGTACATGCATAAATGCGCACCGAGAGGAGTCTCTCTTTCCCTCCCCTGCGATAAATTAATAATCTAGCGGTGCTGGAGTTAACCCATCGTACATGCCCGAATGGGCGAAAACGACGTTAATTTAAAATCTGTCTGTCCGCATCGCCAGTCATGCTACGTTCTGTCCGCATCGCCAGTCATGCTACGTTCTGCTGACCCTTTGAAGGGAGAAAATAATTACTCCAGAAGGCAGGAATGGTTTATACTTTGGCTTAAAACCCCATTTCGATTAATCTCTTAATATAAAAATTCGAACCATTCGTCCAATGCTCTGAATATTACACTATTAGTCTTTCGAACCTGACTCTAATGTAAATAAACCACTTAAATCAACACTTTTTCAGTCTTACTTAGGAACCTTACGGCACACTTTGTACACATAATTCAAAATTGTAACACATAGGAAAATCTACAAAGTGCGACTAAAATTACGATTGTGCCTAGCACAAAACTGACAATAGGGAATAGCCCGATTTAGACAACTGAACAGTATTTGACCTAATGTTTTTCTTTCGTTTCAGATAGTTCCTGTGGAGGAAACTTACCGGGCCTTTTTCCTCCATTGCTACTGCCGGACAACGACGAGTGGTTGTGTCGATTCAAACTAGTCTAATTCTTCAAATGCTCCGAAGAGCGAGTACGCACGGAACCGGGTTGTCGTGCCGAGTGCGGTTTAACTCGCACTGGACGTTTTATGCTGCAATGTTCAGATAACCATAGATGAGTGTGTGTGTGTGTGTGTGTGTGTGTGTGTGTGTGTGGATCAATTCCCTCTCGTCTTTCATACAGGGACTTTATCGACCCCAGACTAAACTAGCTGAAATAGGACAGCAAAGAAATGTCAAAGACCCGTGCTTGCACGATTGTCTGGGTGTCGTCAGGTGCTTGGACTCTTTACTCATATGATGACTAATTAAGAAGCATATGGTGTATGCATAAATGCGTACGGGAGTGTGGCCCCAGTTCCCTTCCGGACGACTAATTAAGAAGCCAAAGGTGTTGGCAATAACCAACCGCACAAGGTCTTTGGCCATACTCGACTTAAATTCATTATCAATCAGCCAGTCAGCCAGTTCGTTAATCGTATAGTAGGGATGTGTGTTGGATTGCAATAAAAACGTAGTTACTGGATTGTATGATATGTGTTCGGATTGTAACCAGAAATCGGTTACTGTCTTGTTGGGTGTCTGTTGGATAGTATTTTTGACACTATAAACATTTTTGACCCTATGAAGATGCTCAATTTCCACTGACCCCCAAGAGGCATACAAGGTAAACTTAAAAGCTAATGTTATGACCCCGTATTATCCTCTACCGACACACATTACAACTAACTAATGGCAGTAGGAGCCACGGTGAGCAAGTAATTTGCGTGCCAGCCGTGAGTCCGAAAGGGTGTGGTTTCGAATCCTACTTTTATTCATTCAGGCTTGGCTAACCTTGGGCAAGGCACGTATTAAATAACCTTCTTGAGCTGCTGTGCTGCAAAAGACCAAACGTAATAAAATTATGTATCACTGCACCGTACACTTTATTAATTCAAGCTTCCTTCACATTTTGCATAATTCTCAGCTTTATTTGAGACAAATAGGAAAAGGTATCCGGATTATTGTTTACAGAAGGACTCGAAAGCTCTTTGCTTGCAGACTTCATGTATTTTTGCATTAAAAGATGTACACAATTAAACAGACCAGTTTAATGTGAAGTTTCTCAGCATACTAATTAAACATAACACCTTTAATTCACTTGATAAAATTTGTAATGGTTATGAGACCAACTTTACACAGGTACTATATAAATCCAATTGCATTAGTTGGTAAATGTAGTGAAATAAAAATATTGGTGGGTTTATATTTTATTCTGAAAACTGAATAATTTGATTTAGAGAGAATGAAGTAACAAATCTTTGTAAAATAAATTCTTGCTTCAGCTATATTTTATCTAAATCTGAAAAAACAAAACAGCTGCATCCACGTTTGATCTTGATCTGTTGTGCAGCTAGTATTATGCAAGCAACTATTGTGTCCGAAACAGCAGAACTCTGAAAAGTTCAGTTACATTTGCCATATCAGATAAATTTCATACATGGTGACATTGGACACAATGACTCATCAATATCTCACGTGTCTTTGAAGTGGACAAGATTTCACAATGCTGAATCATCGAACATTCCAAATGCACTAATTAAACTTTAGGCACTTGCCAGTTGAACAGCAGGATGATCACACACTAAAACGGATTAAATCTAGAAACCAAAACGATTTAAATCCCTTCAAGAGTAAGATATCTTATGTAGATCACTATCTCATAGCTGGAAAACTCAGAATCTACCAAGGAGAACATTGCAGCACTGTCACAGCGGCTTGCTAGAAAAATGAAATTAAAACTACAGGTAAGTGGATATAAGGATTGTGGGAGCGGGTTCAGAGACATTATAACAATTGTAACCATGGTCGTACAATGAAAGACGCTGACTCTGATAGTTACGATGTGGAGGTGGGGAGAGAGATCCCGCCCCTCCGCCATCGTATCTGTCACGGTCGATGTTTTACATTGTTTGGCTGTTGTAGCCCCATCATTATAATAATTTGCCGATAGTTTTAATTTCATTTGTAAGTAGCCCCTGTAAATAGCCTAACCTATTAATGATTGATTTAAAGAAATGAAAATTGGTTGCTCACGTGTCTGGACAATAACGAATCAGCAAGTCACATTGAACTCGTCCATTTAAGCATCAAATTCAAAAGTCATTTGTATGTCCAACAAAACAGCAAACCCTTTGCTTCTTCTACTCAGAATACATCTGCCAATTTAGATGAAATATTAAGACCATGTTCAAAACCTTAGATCGCCTAACATAAGTGGAAATACTAGTTTGATGTTGACATTGCTATTTTGCTGATGATGAGAATCTCATGTTCTATAAACAGCAACGTAGAAGAAGCCCTCAAAAAGAATTCATAATCGTAAAATTTTGCAAATATTGTGACAAATATTTTAGAAACAAGGAAAGCATTAAACAAAGCTTGAGGCTCTTAGACAACAAGATGTATTTTCTTCATAAGGCACAGTTGTATCCGGAACAGTCAGTGCTCAATTATATAGTCTATTGAGATGTCTGACATAGCATTTGGAACAAGCATTTTAATTATATCTTTTGACGGTGGTCCTATTTTATAGCCTACCGTTTTAGTAACAGAAGCATGCAGCATGATACAATTAAAACTGTGTATATTGATGCATTGTAAATGACCTTTACCTGTCTATTGATGCATTGTAAATGACCTTTCTGCCTATTGATGTATTGTAAATGACCTTTCTGCCTATTGATGTATTGTAAATGACTTTTACCTGTATATTGATGCATTGTAAATGATCTTTACCTGCCTATTGATGCATTGCAAATGACCTTTACCTGTCTATTAATGCATTGTAAATGACCTTTACCTGTCTATTGATGTATTGTAAGTGACCTTTAATATATCTTTTGTCTCAGACATTGAGGTGATTAAATCTGGAACAGTTGACGAATGGAATAGTTGTTGCTGGGTTTTACCTTTCTGTATTTTTTCTCTTCAGTTTTGTTGCCTTTTATTTTTGTGTACGCTTTCGTTTATAACATCACTTTTCAGAAGTTTTGACTCTTATTCCAATTTATAAATGATATTGCCGACATCAACCAGCTACATGAAGTTTGATATAGACAATATCCCAAGCAATATCTTTTCCTCTTCAGTTTTTATGCTTGCTCTGTTATTAACTCTCTTTGTGTCTGTCATAATTACTCTTCCTATTGGTTCAGGTTATCACATGTTTGTTCCAACTATTTCTCCTGTATCTCATATAACATAACTAATCTATTTTAAATCACTTCTATTGTCATCAGGTTATGAATCAAACTAATTATTTTCTCTGCAGTTTCAATTCGTGTGAATGTAGCTTGTGTGCATTTTGCACTGTTATTATTTCGTCTGGTTTAGCAAGTCATCTTCTTCAATCTTTTTCAATTGAAGCAGTTTCATGTTATTCTTTTCGTCGATCCTTTGATTGTTATTTAGTGTTATCCCGAAGAATCACATCACCTTTATCTATTTTATCATTTGCAAAATTATTACATACAAATTTTAAATTTTTATTTGCAAGGAGAATTTCTTTCTTCTCATGAATTACTTTCATAAGAGTGTTTTCCTTATCACAAAGTTTTAATCTTTCTTTTCCAGTGACAATACATATTTTGAAATGATTGAGAAATATTCCATTTGATTATTAGGGTGGGGTGATCCTTTCAAGTAGTGCTTCAAACTTTAATAATGACACAATGTTATTCTATTTTGGTATAGGAATAAATGTTACCAATTTTAACAAACTTTAGAAGCATTCCTCCACTAAGCATGAAAAACATGTTGTCAGAATTTATTACCAATACATTTTCTAATCTCTGCTGATTTTGCCTTCCCTATTTTTGATATCTGGATGCCTCCAGATATTTCTGCAATAAAACTTTTAACCATATTATGCCATAGTCTGTTCTTCGTTTGCAATAAAGCATTTACTACAAGTTATCTTGATATATTGAATTAAAGAATGAATAGATGGAATTACAAGTGCATTTCTTTTTAACTTTAGATTCTAGGCATCCGAATAAATTAGAAAATATATTTCACTCAATTCATTTTGTCTATAAAAATGGAGGATTTGGGAATGTTTAGAACATATGAATCAACTTCGGCAAAATCAATGATTTGATCAAAGTTATTTTTAAAATAACTGAAAGACTTCCTCTCATCCAGTAAAGCAGAAGTTTTGTTATGTATTTATATCTGTGTTTCTTTCAAAACGTATTTGCATTATTTCATAATAACAATTAATCTAAGTTCAAGAAAACTCTTGTTGAAAGTAAAAAAAAGTAGACCAAATTATTTCAATATCTGGGCATCTTTATTTCTGAAAATTTGTTCCCTCCTATTCGGATAGCTTTAGAGCTTGATACATTACAATATACAACAAAGACAATAAAAATGCGAAATCCTCGAGTTTCTGATGGTAGATCAAAAAGCGTGGAGAGCCATCGTAATAGTCATATCAGCATGCTGACACAGCTTACATTCTCTGTCATGATACTATTATTAGTTCTGTTCTAGAGTTCCGTGGAGAAAAGTTATATTCTTATGATAAATAAGTATTGAGCTAATGGGTCTCCTTGATGACACTCGCTCTGTATATAAAAGAACAGACAAGTAACCATTATTGATGCTGCTGCTTGCAAAATGATCTAGATCACTTACAAATAGAATCACCAAAGTCAAAAGATTTCAGAACATTTTCCAAAACTAGCCCCATTCTACAAGGCTTAAATGCATTCTCATTCAGATCATTTTCAAAACAGACCATTCTGCAAGGGTTAAATGCATTCTCATTCAAAGCATTTGCCAAACCAGCCCCATTCTACAATTGTCAAATACATTATCATTCACATAATTTTCTAAACCAGCCCTTCTGCAGGATCAAATGCCTCAACATTCAGAGCATTTTCCAAAACAGCCCCATTCAAAAGGGTCAGTGCATTTTCATTCAGAGAATTGTTCACAACAGCCTATTCTATAAGAGCCAAGAGCACATTATCATTCAGAGAATTTTCCAATATAACCAAGTTATAAAAGGATCAAATGCATTTTCATTCAGAGCATTCCAAAACAGTCCCATTTTACAAGGGGTCAAATGCATTCTGATTCAAAGAAATTTCCCAAACAGACCCATTTTACAAGGGCCAAATGCATTCTCTTTCGGATAATTTTCCATAACAACCCTATTCTACAAGCGTCAAATGCACTCTCATTCAGAGCATTTTCCATAACAGCCCCATTCTACAGTGGTTAAATGCATTCTCAACATGAATGAATAACAGGAAGGCTGACTGGTCTGATTCATCGAGGTAGTTCATCATGTGATAGTGCTTTCACCAATAAATATCTCTCAAACAACATTTCTGTGCATTGCTTATAATAAAGGGAAATACTTTCATATTTGGTATTAAAGCTGATGTTATTACTTATTTTGCTTTGATAAGGGTTTTCATGAAAAAGAATTTATTCAGCATTTCATTTTGATCTCTTAGTTTTATTCCCATTATCCAGAATGATTCTTTAGACAAAATTTATACCAACTTCGTTTAATCTTAACATTTTAACATATGTTTCTACCTTATTTCTTCTAGTTCGATTTTGTTTATTAGTGATTTATTCTGTAAACTGTTTATCATTTCTTTGATTAAGTGATTTGTTTGATTTATTTCAGCTTCAGTGCTTTTAGAATTTTTCCTTCTTGTTTTTAATTTTTCTTGCGAATATTAATTTACTTGTAGTGAATCTTTGTTGATCCTCATGATAGCACTCTTCAACTGTATTTAAGTCACATGTTTTTTTCAAATTGAGTGTGTATATTCCGGTTGTCTTAACAGTTCCTCATTGATTTTCCAGTAACAAGAACCTCCAGGTGGTGTAGTTAATGGTACGATTAAAGTTATGGCAGAGTGGTCCGTTGTGTACCCTGGAACAGTACCTGAATCTGTTAAATATGTAAAACCTGCCTTCAGAGGTCAGGAAATAGTCTACTCAGCTTTGTTTTTAGGACTGGCCTGTCTCCAAATAAATAATCTAGTATCTGGATTGACAGCTCACCATGGATCTGGTAAATTAAGATCTTTCTAGACATCTTTGAAAGGTGGCATTTCTATTATGAATATTATTGTATGTATCAAGTTCCCTCTCCTAAACAACATTTCTGTCACCACATATGATAAAAGATGAATTATCAAAACAATCCATTTATTAGATTTTTTAAAGAGGTCAGTATTATACATATTAATACGACCATATTGATTGAGTACAATTATTGTATTCCATCAATCAATATGTCTAATACATGTACCTACTGTGGTGCTGATAATGTTAGAACACAAAAATGCAGACATTCACTTCCTAACTACCTCGAGAGGCCAAAAAACCTTAAATACGGTCTTCATAGTGCAAGCACAAAATATATTTTCTGAAATGACATCGCCAAAATTTTGAACAAAGAAATTAAACCAAGTCTACCAAGCTAAAACATTTTCGTACCTTGAATTTATTGTACACGAATTACAATTTTTAATTTAATAAATACTGCAGAGAATTGTATTGCTTTGACTGTAATTCCAACAAACCTTGAGCACAAGTCTTGAGTGGGTATCTTGGGGAATGACCCTCTCAATATGCTGGTTACATTTGTAATACTACATATTCAACAAAGCAAATCTTGCCTACTGTATTAGATTGTCTTCTAGGGTTAGATTGGTGGGTAGATTTTGTCGTATGGCTAGAAGTAATGATCAAAAATATAGGTTGATAAAGACAAGAATTCAAAAACAACTTTTGCCAGTTATTTCTATTGACTCATCTGTATCAACAGCAGCTTAATGTTCGATGACATCGAATCATCTAATCACCATAAATCACTGCTTCCAGTGGTTATTTGTTCATTCAGTGAGGAGCTATCAGCCTATTAATTTCCAATTTGACAATATTGAATAAAGCTGACTGAATCCGATTTAGCCTGGCATGTCTTAATGGGGTGGAACTTAAAATCATAATTTCTGTCAGAACCACTGGGAATAATATACTGATAATATTTCCCCACCCACCCACAGGCAAAACACAACCTCTTTGCCATGTTCATGGAATAAGAAAACAAAACTTATTTTTCATATAAGGCCCTAAGGAGATAATTAAATACCTTGGATCAAGCGTGATATTAGGGGCCAAAAAGGATCACTCGGCACAATGAAGAATCTAATTGATTGATAAATTAATGAAGAAATATTAACGCCATCACGCGGCGAAAGAGACTTTTATATCACGCGGTTGTTTTATGACAGAAATGAAATATAGTTTGTCTGCAACCGTAAGCATCACAGGAAACATTTCCGATCGATTGAGTTTGCACAGGTATGAATTATTATATAGATGATATTCACTGTGGCTAGAGGGAGGAAGATCAAATTCACCGTCATTATCAGCACTAAATACCAAATTAATAATGTAGGGCATAGAATGATCTGTCATGATATCTACTTACAAAAGAAAGTAGATCAGAGAAGAATGACTGGGGGAATTCATTTTTTGACATTAATCTCCAAAAGATAATCAAGTTCTTTTTATTTCAAACAAAGAAAATAAGACAGAAATAAGAGGTATTAAATCTTACATGTAAATATATAAAATTGTAGGAGAGAACTATTTGTTCCAATTTAACGGCTACAAAATAAAGGAATAATGTCTTATACATTATGTATAAGATAATATTTTATACAATATGTATATACCAGCCTTAAAAGTGTGGCCTTTAAAATGTTAAGTAAATTCCCTTCTTATCATTTATGTAGACAATTTCGAATTGGAGCTTTGTATGGCAGTGAAGAATAACTTCCCTTAGGAATATCTTGGCACATACTCTTCTAACATTTTGGTAAACGGTTTACAACGACCTTGTTATATTTCATAAAAAAAGAGTTCGTTCAGTTAGCTTTTCAAGATACTTAGGCGTGTGCTGGAATGAACTGAAACGTATATACATTTAGGTGATGAATACAATGCTCATTTCCTAGCTATTATAATTTCTTAACATATGTCCATTCTTCAGATTCAATTAATCTGCTTTATGTACAATGTTTTTATGTATATTTTCCTTTGCTAGTTTTACAGGCTACACATTAACATATCTTTATTTGCATGTTTTATAGACTAAGTGTTAACTTATCTTTCTTTGCACGTTTAATAGGCTATACATTCACAGGTCTTTCTTTGCACATTTTACAGGCTATCCATTAACATATCTTCCTTTGCATGTTTTACAGGCTATACATTAACAATTTTTCTGTATGTTTTATAAGCCAAGCGTTAACGTATCTTCCTTTGCACGTTTTACAGACTATCCATTAACTGATCTTTCACTGTACGTTTAACAGGCTCTACATTAACAGTTCTTCCCTGGCACATTTTACAAACTACCCATTAACAGATTTCCCTGTTTTACGGGCTACGCGTTAATATATCTTCATTAACAAATACTAGTTCTAGTTATGTCATGGTTCTTAAGCCTTGCATCACTATAAATAATGTTAGCCACTTATAACAAAATCTCTTACGACATCGGTGTGTACCTTTTAAATTTAGAATATTTCATCTCAATTAGTTTTGACGAAGAGACTTATGAAAACGCTAATAAATAAATAAACCAGTGAGCAAACTTTTGTAGTCCTTTACAAGGTTTTGTTTCATTTATATTCGTCGACTGTCATGTGTATGTTCTTCAACAGATTTCTCTGAACAAGTACGTATAAAGCAGTCTAAAATTCTCTTGATATCTGTGATGAAAACATCTTTAATCCTACAGAACTGAAACTACCTCGATAAGCCATATTAAGTTCAAATTAAGTGAGTGAATTATTTTTCCTTGAAGGCATACCTTTGGCTGTAAGTCAACATAGTATCCAGGTATAATTTCAGAAAGTTATTGCATTATAAAATATATTTTTATCTACATGTATTGTTACAGAAAGTGATTGATTTATAAATTATACTTTTATCTACGTGGTGTAATTACAGAATGTTAATGCAGTACAAAATATACTTTATCTATTTGGTATAATTACAGAAAGTTATTGCATTATAAAATTTACTTTTATCGACGCGGTACAAATATAGAAAATTATTGCGTTATAAAATGAAACTCGGTACCAAATTGCTTCCTCGAATTGTATCATTAACTTTTGTTTTCATTTAATTTGCGTCGTACTATATAAAAATGGTATATTTGTTTGAACATTTCAACTAATTAGGAAAAATAAATATAGATTAATGTTCTGCTATTGGTTTTCAACAGTACATTTTAAGCTTTGATTATTCGATATTAAATGTGCATGTTTTACCCGTTTATGTTTGAACTGATCAAAATAGATATTACTTTTCAACAACATTTAGTTTTTCATACCTAAAATTGTTCCAGTTCAATCCCCGAATTTTTTATAAAAAAATCAGATATCTGGTCTTAAAAAATCTATGCAGAATGTATAAATCGAAATGCTATCCATCTTTGTGTGGAGCCGCAGTGACTTAGCAGTTAGCATCCTGGAGTCGCAGTCAGATGGGTACGGGTTCCAGTTCTGCCATCAGATCAGTACTTGTAGTGTGACCCTGGGTAAGCACCTTTACTCAGATTGCCTTGGCAATATAGCTTTCATGTGTTGCTGAGCTGTTAAATACTAAGCAAACAAACTTCATTTTTGACCTTAACAGTGAAAATGAGTAGTTGCCCATTCAAGATTGCAATAAAATTTCTATATTAAGAAATAGATGAATTAATACGTATTTAAGATGATACTACGCTGAGTAAAACTATACTTAGTGGAAATGATGTATTTTCAACTGTAGTTTTCGTTGGTATTTTCTCAATGTTGGCATGTCGTAATACACACCTATTTATTGTTTCCTCTACGAAGAACGCTTTTATTGCATGACGTAAACTGTTACTCATTTCGTTATGGTTTAAGTTATTTGTGTGACAAAAGATGCCTAGATTAATTAAATCATCATTATACTTATTTTAAAATTCATGAACATGTTGTTGTTGTTGTAATGTTAAATAGTACGATTCAATTTATCCGATTTAATTGCTTGAACTTACTAATGCCCTAACGATAAGAGCCGTGTTATCGTCTCCGCCAAATGAAACATAAACTGAAAAAATCCTGATAATCGGAAATGTGAATGCTATATAGAGCCACAAGCCAAAATTGATACAGTGCATCAAATCGTCTGCTGATGTTTAATTGTTGGGTCGGCTTATTGAAGAAGAATCCCGCGTTAAAACTGTTTAGAAGAGAAAGAGCCCTCAAAACAACATTATCATTATTTCCACTTCAGCAGAGGCTATTCATCTAAATTAATAATAATAATAATAATAATAATAATAATAATAATAATAATAATAGCTTCATACATTCACTGTAATGCAAATCACATGAAGTTTTATAACTTTATCCAGAGAATCAATAATAATATTAATATCATACATAATTTAACTGTTTATCTTGCAAAATCTTTAAAAGTGAGAGAATCAGTGTGTTAATCCTAGAATTGTTATGTTTTGCGGTTGTACCATACTTTTAATACATGCATGTAATTTGGACCGACGGCCTATGCTACACATAAAGATCATTATTATTATTATAATTATTATTATTATTATTATTATTATTATTATTATTATTATTATTTAACGAATATAAATCAATTAATAATAAAAGACCTATTCCGATGTGATCGTCAATTTTTTAGGCAGGTTATGTTATAAAAAATAATCAACTGTACCTCAGTAATGGCTGTTATCTGAATTTCACTCACTGAGATGCAATAAAAGTTCGCCCGTAGGCGTTATTTGTTGACCAGATTCAAATTTATTTGGCACTCTGATTTTTTTCGTCCATTTAAATGTCAATATCTTATAATGGAAATCAAACTTGTTCTTTAAGTCAGCGTATTAAGTAAATATCATCTACATTAATAGTTTTCAATAACTATTAATATTAAAAAAGGGACCAAAAAATACTAATGGCTTTTTGTAGGCTGAAACATTGTCATAATTCTGAGTCAGTCGCAATAACTATTTTCTGTGATCTGAAAAGATTGCTATGAAAATATCAGAATAAGGTATTTTATTGATCTGTTTATAACTAGAGAAATATATAGGCTTTCATGCAACGCATGTTCCCTTTTATGACATGGCCATGGGAAAACAGCGCTACCATACAGCTCATACAGTAGCATCATAACAGATATCAACGAGATTTTTATGAGTCTGTACAAGAAAGAATCAATTATGATGAACTGGTTCGATTTAGACAGAAATATGATCAACTTCAATCTCATTACTTTCGAAAGATGTCCATCTGTATTATTTGGGCACGGAATTGCATAATTATAAACTGCACCCTAACGTACTGTAGATAAATATAGTTTAAAAAATGTATATTCACAATTTTTAACAAATAAATTTGAACATTTAGAGCTGTGTGTTGACTGGACCCCTTTTTACAGAAAAAATAGTAAACTTGCAAGTTATGACATTATTCTAAGATGTGCTGTGATTTTATTTTAAAACTATATTAGATTTAAAACAGAAGGACACCAAATGATATATTTTCTTGATCATGTCCCTTTATAAACACTAGTCTACTCTGATGACAGTGTTTTAATACAAATATAAAAACCACATACATCGGAAAAGAAAAGCCATGATTTCTATGCCATGCGAAAATTGTTTATTTTTATCTATGTTGATATATTCCCATAATACATCAACAATAGAATATCTTCCCTGGAATTATTCTTGCGCATTGATACAGAGCCACATGCAGCTGTGATTTCTCTAGACTAATCGATGAAAAAGTAATTAAAATTTAAGGTACTGAATATGAGTTGTTTGACGGTGTTTGACCTGAAGCTACCATTGTTTTGGAAAAGTTTACATCTTTTTCAAATCAATAATAGAATCTATCATTATATGTCCACGACAACACAGATTTAAGATATTTTAATAGTTTTGAAGACAACATTTAAATTCTGTTTAATTGATTGATTAGTTATTTCAATTGCATTGTTATTTTCAGATTATCACACACATATAATACTGGCCTCGAAAAAATCAATATCTATACTTAATTTTAAGTCTAAAATCTAATGATCTACAGTTGTATGTGTTTTACTTAAAAAATTCTGATTGTCTATACTTCAGTTTTAGGCTTATGTTCGCAAATAGGAGCTTATCAATATAAAGGGTTTACCTTATAAAACAATTAATGAAGAACTTACAATATACTAATATTTGAATATATCCTGACAGTTTAATTCGCATTCCGTAGCAAGAAAACGCTGCATTTTCATATACAAATATATACAGATTTGACTTACTGTAAACCATAATTGGACTGATACAAACATCAGTCTTTACTTATGCTCTCTTATCATCTTAGATAAATTACAAGATGAAATGAAGAGAAAATCAAGAAATAAAGGAAGTATGAACT
Organism: Megalonaias nervosa; assembly: GCA_016617855.1. Taxonomy (NCBI): domain Eukaryota; kingdom Metazoa; phylum Mollusca; class Bivalvia; order Unionida; family Unionidae; genus Megalonaias; species Megalonaias nervosa. The sequence continues at coordinate 21,409 of JAECUM010011702.1, read as the reverse complement.
TGAACTTTTAATCGACAGCATTTTCTACTAAGAGATTTTATGAAAAATGAAGATCGTTATGGCTCTAAAAAGCTCTTATTAAAGCTATATATAATAAAACCTCTCATTAAAGCCATGTACAATGAAATCTCTCATGAAAGCTATGTACAATCAAAGCTCTCATTAAAGCTATGTACAATCAAAGCTCTCATTAAAGCTATGTACAATCAAAGCTCTCATTAAGCTATATACAATAAAACCTCTCATTAAAGCTATGTACAATAAAAGTTCTCATTAAAGCTATGTACAATAAATGTTCTCATTAAAGCCATGTACCATAAAACCTCTCATTAAAGCCATTTACAATAAAACCTCTCATTATAGCTATGTACAATCAAAGCTCTCATTAAAGCTATATACAATCAAAGCTCTTATTAAAGCTATGTACAATCAAGTTCTTATTAAAGCTATATACAATTAAACCTCTCATTAAAGCCATGTACAATAAAACCTCTCATTAAAGCTGTGTACAATAAAAGTTCTGATTAATGCTATGTACAATAAAAGTTCTCACTAAAGCTATGTACAATTAAGCCTCTCATTAAATCTATATACAATAAAACCTCTCACTAAAGCCATGTACAATGAAATCTCTCATCAAAGCTATGTAAATTAAATCTCTCATTAAAGCTATGTACAATGAAAGTTCTCATTAAAGCCATGTAAATTAAATCTCTCATTAAAGCTATGTACAATGAAAGCTCTCATTTTAATGCTATTTACAATAAAACCTCTCATTAAAGCTATGTATAATTAAAGCTCTCAGTAAAACTATGTACAATAAAACATCTCATTACAAATACGTACAAAATTATCTCTCATTAAAGCTACAACATAAAGAAATGTCATTAACTTTGTTGGATGGTTGGAACACTGATGGATCTCGATTCATTCCAGTGATACAAATCCAAGTCCCAAAATTATCTGTCGACAGAGAGATTTACAATGGCCCATGAATGTACAAATAACACATTAAATTTTTATTTTCAAGCTATATTTTTTAACTATTAACAGTCCATTCTTAGAACAATTGTAATGATGTCTATCATGAAATAGTTATTACGTGCATCATATGCATTATTTTCTTTGCTTGCATCAGTCATGTAGTTGTGTTTAAAAGGTTAAAACAATTTCTCCACACAATGGCAGAATGAGGGATATAATTGACTTATGTATTATTTGAGAAATATTAATTCCGTCACGCAGTAATAAAGTACGTTATATGATGCGTGTGTTATGACAGTGATAAAATACGCATGTTGTATTCAATTGAACCTTGGGGGGTTACATATGATCGATTTTATCCATAATCTTGCACAGGTATGAATTCATTCTGCTGATGATGTAATGCTAACCGTGGAAATACCGATCATTCTTCTATCACTATCATCAGATTTTATTCAAAGGGTAGTAAATTATTATTGAAGGAGATCGTGTTCGATACAAGATACGTAGAATGGATAATAAATGGCAAGACATGTGGCAAGCTTAATAAATGACAAAAGACGTAGGATGAGTAATAAATGGCAAGATACTTGTCATGGGTAATACATGACAAGATACCTAGGATAGGTAATAAAAATGGCATGTAGGATGGGTAATAAAATGGCACGATAACAAGTAAAATTCGTAATTCATGGCAAGATACATAGAAAGGATAATAAATGACAAGATACATACGATGGATATCAAGTGGTAAGACATGTGGTATGGATGATACATGACAAAAACGTATAAAGGGTAATAAATGACAAGATACTTGGCGTGGGTAATAAATGGCAAAATACATAGGATGGATAATAAATGCCAAGATACGTGGAGTTGGTTGTACATGGCAAGATAAGTAGGATGGATAATAACTGACAAGATATGAGGCATGGGTACTAAATGGCAAGATACGAAGGATGGGTTAAAAATGGCAAGATAAGTGGCATGGGTGCTAAATGGCAAGATGCGTAGGATGGGTAATAAATGACACGATACGTCATATGGGTAATACATGGTAAGATGTATAGGATGGGTAATAAATGGCAAGATAAGTAGAACTGGTAATAAATGGCGAGACACGTAGAATGGTTAATAAATGGCAAGATATATAGGAAATGGTAATAAATGGCACGATGTGTAATATATATAATAAATGGTATGGGTAGTAAATGGCAAAATAAGTAGGATGGATAATAAATGGCAAGATATGTGGCATGGTGCAAGATATGTGGCATGATAATAAATGGCGAGATACGAAGGATGGGTAATAAATGGCAACATAAGTGGCATGGATACTAAATGCCAAGATGTATAGGATCAGTAATACATGGCAATATACATAGGATGGGTAATAAATGTCAAGATTCATAGGATGGGTATAAAGCAAGATATGTGGCATGGCTATGTCAAGAAATGTAGGATGAGTAAAACATGGCAAGATACGTCGGATGGGTAATAAATGTCAAGATACATAGGATAGGAAATAAATGGCAAGATACGTAGGGTGTGTATTAAATGGCACGATACATAGGATGGGTAATACAAGGCAAGATACGTCGGATGGATGTTGTTGTTGTTGTTGTTGTGGGGCTTAACGCCATTTTTCAGCACACGATAGGCTATACATGGCGGCCAGTATTAATGGTGGAGGAAGAAACCGGGAAATCCCCGGAAAGAACCACCGACCCACGAGAAGCTACTGGCAAGCTTTCTCACATATCAACATTTGCCGAATCCTAGACTCGAACCCACGCAGACAGAGGTGAGATGGCAGTGATCCGTAACGGAGAGCGCTTTAGACCACTCGGCCACTCGGGGCCCCACGTCGGATGGATAATAAATGGTAAGATGTATAGTACGGATAATAAATGGAACAGACGCAAGAAAAGAAATATCATAGACTGCAGATTATAAGGAAGAATATCAATATATACTAACAATTAATTTACTTTGTACATACATAAATAAACAAGCAGCTTAGTTGAAGAAACTGATATACTGTTGTAGAACAGAAAGTATATAGATAACAGAGAAGAATGAAAGTTGTTTTTGCTTTCTTTCACATTGTTTGCTATATCATGGCGAGAAAATGCGAGCTATGTGCCTTTCTATAAGACACGCCGAGGCAGCCGACCCTGAATGGATATAGACCAGGTACCTTCAGATTACGAGTCCGAATCTCTACCAGGCGACCTATCGCGGCTCCAGAAATTAAAACTCAGTAATATGATTTTTCATTACGTAAATTAACACATAATATGTTTCTGAAATTGGATGTTTACACGTTATTCTACATATGTAGAGTTTAGATTTTTATACAAGAGACTTGTCATTAAAATGAGATAATTATTACTGCTAAAATGTAGTGAAAGGTAGCACCAGTAAATTGTCAGGATGAATTATGAAGATAATGTCATCTATCTTATATAAATATGATATGATCGTAGATATTTACATCTCAAACCCATAATAATACCTTGTCAAATAGTACAATAATGATCAAAACTTTTGAAATTTTTTATATTAGTTATATCTTGAAATAAATTTCTTTCAAATTCATTTTGACAAATAAACACAATGTTTGTTTATATAGGTTTACTAGTAGAAACATGTAAGTACTTATGGGGGATGATAAGGGATCGCATGCGCGCTATGGTGATTTATGGGAATTAACATTATATCTTGTGAAAATCTTTGACACTTTATCGTTAACATTGACCCTATAGGGATCAATGGGAATTTAACATGAAGTATGAAACTATGGTAATCTATCTGAATTTAATATTAAATATGACCCTATGCTAAATGGATTCTATTGAAGATGTAACATTAAAACAGACGTTTTGGGATGGGGGTACGGGGGCAAAAGCAGAAAGTATAGTCATGAAGAGTATCAATTATTGACGATGAACACTCACCTTCACTATGCAACATTTACAAACCAACTAGAGGAGGAAGGTATGGATCGGTAATCACACACTTGTGCAATTTCAAATATATCATGTCACAACACTACCATCACAAATACGTAGTATATGACCTGAGCCACTACTATATAATTCTACCAAGAAACAGATTCCTTTAATGCCTTCCTACTTCTCCAGATGAAACAGTACAAAATAATACCAATCATAAACTTAAGGTTATTGTCAAATCTTTTTCCAAACCAAACACATGAAACGTATTATTTAGACCAATATGGCATATCTACAAAACTCTTGTTTTCATGAAAAAATAAGACCATACAGAGCTTTACAAATCCACTTGTCTGACGCTCGGGTGAAGAAGAAAAAAGTCGACTCGAGCACATTCAAGTTTGCAAAGTACTTGCTCGCCGGCAAGTTAAAAACCTTAGGAGAGAAGCAGATAGAGAGAGAAAGAGAGAGGTCTTGTTCGCATTGCAGTGTTAGTGTTCTGCAAGTTGAGTAATCTGTGAAGCGTCACAGAAATTTTATTTCACACCATCACTGTCAAAGTCTGTGTTTTCCCTTTCAAAATTAATGTCAAGGTCAGTCTAGAACTATTTTGCGCAGAAAGATAATGCTAATTGTTGGTTCCGCCGTTTTATTCAACAACATACTATTGGGAACGAGTTGTTTAACAAACCTAAGTCCTTTCCCAAAACATACAAAAAAGAACAAAGATGACATTTACTTTACAAAAATTGAAGTACATTCGAAAATAACGCAAAATGTTTCATATGTTGAAGGACATGAAATATTTCAAACGTAAATATAATACTCACATAGGTACGTAGTTAATTTAATAAGCAGCCGGAGAGAGAGAGAGAGAGAGAGAGAGAGAGAGAGAGAGAGCATTGCTCTGGATACAGTCACTTTTGTACATTTCGTTTATTTAATTGTAAGTAGTGAAGAAACTTCCATTTCTTGTATATATTTCTGAACACTGCATTTAGGAGTATGACAGAACTTGTTTCTTTTCTTAGTTTGATTTCACCTTTTCATACAAAATTAAACAACGTGCGTGTTAAAAGATAGAGCGAAAGATCTTTGGGTATTAAATAGGGGACAATAGAACAAAGCAATGCTCAACATCATCAATGCCATAACCACATGCACACATGGAAGAGTTAGCTAAATTCACTCCGCACAGATGGGAGTTGAGCGGACTCCATCAGTGTCTACGCTAGTATGTAGGATATTAAGGTCACTTTTGACAGTCTCATAATACAGTGATAAACCCTTTAGTCGAGTTAGATAATGGGAGTGAGTGCCAAAGACAAGTCATACATAGGAGAAAGGACGTCTGAAAACAAAACAACAACAAGCAACAGAACTGAAGTCTGGTAGAGATGGGTGTGATGCTTCGAGAGTTACGCAGACGATAATGAGATAGTTTATTAAAAGAGGTATTCGTATTCGGCTGCATCATACTATTCGTGAACAGCAGACTCATTGTAAAAGAGTCCCTCAATTCGTATCGACAACCAATTGAACACATTTCTGAATGAGCCCTGTATCCCGAGCGATACTGATCCAGTGTCATGGTAACAGACCAATGCTGATAGGTTTCCTTTACTCCGTTCTTACGCCCAACGTTATCTAGCAGCGTCTCTAACAAGCGTCCCAAGTGAACGTCTATTCAGTGCTGCCAGCAACACCTTGTCAGACAACAGATGCTGTCTACTTGCAAACATTGTCAAGAGACTGTTTTTGTTTGTTTCTTAAAGCTAATGTATTCATCGTGCAGCAGTGACTGTTCAACTGCATTTGAAAATTTGAATCTTGCTATTCATTAGTTAGCGTATAAAGCATTAGCAAGACGGTTAACTGTAGCACTATGCTATTTTTTACGTTGAACCCTCACGTGCTAGTTGTTAGTTAACTTATAAATAATTAAAATGTCGTTAGACCTGCTGAAAAAAATATTTTATTTTGGACATTCAGTCACAGTTCTTATTTGTATTCGGCTAAATAGTTATGGGTCTATATTCATATGCGACCGAATAGTTAAAGGCACTATTCGGTACAGTCCTAATAAATAGTATGTATGGATTGACCAAAACTGACCCACGAACAGTTTATAGTCGCTCTCAATGTAGATATTGTTACGAGTCTATCCTCTTAAAATAAGTAATTGAAAAGAGTGAAGACAACAAGCTTTGTAAAATTTGACAAATAATTTATTTCCCTAGAATACAAAGTGAGAAATGAGAAAAACGAACTTAACGGTTTTACGAATTAAATAAAAAAAAAGCAATCCAAGAATTAAAACTAGAAGTCCTAGTAATAAAAAGTCCTGAGTGAAACTTAGTTCAAGTCCCGATGAAATCCAAAATTGAAGGCAATGACGTCTGTTGTGGTCAGTAAAGTGCTGCTGTGTCAACAGTCTCTTGTTGAATCACAGAAAATATTATTCCAGTTTTGAATTCAGTATAAATTCCAACGAATGTCTGTATCTAAGAATTTTGTCAGAGCACATTTGTATTTCCAGGGAAAATAATCACTTGAATTCAATAATATGAAGAAAATAAAATTCAACCCAAACTGGTCACAAGATAATACAACTTAACGTCAAGTGTTTTAAGCCCAACTGACTAAACCTTTATCAAAAAATCAGTTATACAACTAATTAAGATGCAAAACAGATACCCGGATGAGGGTCAAAAGTTCATTCTTCTGGAAAAAATAGAAGTTTGTTACCAAATGATATATACTTAATATCATGTAATCCAGGTATGACCTTGACTCAACTTAATGATTCTTACTCTGAGAAAGATAAAAAAATTAAGAAAAGTTGTTTACCAAAACTATCACTGATTTTGGAATACGGTCAGCAACTAGATACAATGTTTCTAGTATTAGTTGTTTATGTCAATGAAATAAAAAATCAAGAAGTTAATCAGATCATACAGAACTGAACTCAACTTTTGGTCAACGTCAAATCCAGTAAACAATGTTACATTACAATGACATGTAATGGAATTAAAAAATTTAAAACAAACAAACAAACAGTTAAATTAAATATACATAACAATATTTGTATGCGTTCTAAATAATCATACTAACATGACCAGTCTATTTGGTATCAGAGAATTATGTTAGTCGAAAGTGTATATGCTTTTTAATAAGAAGCAAATGCATTTTTTCCAGATTGCTTCTGTTAGGAAAAGTCAGTCTGCTTGTATGCGATTAAAAGAATGTATGTTTTCAAATTGTTAAAAGTAACAACGATGTCGTTTGCCCATGCACGAAGTTTTACAAGATCACTGTGTACAATCATTTATAATTGTGAAGGGTCTGTAACAGAAGTCGCAAAAGAAGTATCATCAGCAAATAAGATTGTTAATTCCCTTTAACAGAACCTTTGGCAACCACAAAACTACTTGACATTTTGATGATATGAGTCCAATGGAAAACTCTGTGATAAGTAGCTAGAAACTTATAACGTAACCTTTAAATCCATATTCTTTCAAAATCTTTACTAATACCACGGAAGAGTAAACACACAGTTATATTCAAATCAAGAGAAAAACATGTTTTGTGATAAAGTTCAATTTGCTCACGAGTGGTTTTGAATGGCCTCGAATAAATCGAGATTGATATTTATATCTCACATCTCTTTCTTGCAAAATATTATATATGTGTTTGAATGTATAATTATATGATAGCGTATTGTTTCCTTTCTTATAAATCGGCATGTCATGACTTAGCTTTCACAAGGGCACGGATATTATATTTTTAACATCTTATTACTAATTTTATTGGGACCAGCGCTTTCCTTTAGTTCAAGACTAGCTATTACATTTATAATTTATTGTTTATGTATAATGATGTCACAAATAATGTTCTGATACCTAACGTCAAAATGTGCTAACTGTTTATAATAATAATAATAATAATAATAATTATTATTATTATTATTATTATTATTATTATTATTATTATTATTATTATTATTAATAGAGGGTGACTCATTTAGTCAAGGACTATTCTCCCTTGAGGCCCTCTTAAAGAGACTTTAACAATGTGCATTATATGAAAGGTAGCAGTAATTACTGTTTCGTTTAAAAATACTAAATTCCATTATAATCTGTTAGAAACACAAATATAATCATGATATCTCTTCTTAAATACTGTAATATTTTCAGCAGATTTTACATGTAGTGGAAGCTTGTTCCACTTAAGTGTACTAGATTATTGAAAGCTCTTTCTAAATTGCTCTGTTCTTGGTTTTGGTGCTTGAAGTTTCCATGTGATAGTGATCTCAGCTGGTACTGTGTTGAAAAAGGCCTGAATAAATCATGAAGATACTCTGGTGCAGCTCCATGTAGACATTTATATACAAGAAGTGCCTTGTGAAAATCTACCCTTTGATTTATTGTGAACCAGTTTAGTTCTGTAAAAGATGCTTTTGAGGGATGATCAATAGATGCATCTAAACTTATGCGTGCTGCCAGTTTCTGAAGTTTATAAATCCTGTAAAGCTGCGATCTGGCACAGTTTCCACATAAAGTTGAACAATAATCCATTGTTGGAAGAATATATGACTTACAATATAGATTGTGAGTTTCCGTAGGTAAATATTTCTTGCTTCTGCTGAGTAGGGCACTTTTGGATGACAGTGTTTTACAAAGCTTATCAATATGGTCATCCCACTGTAAATTATTTTCTACAGACACGCCTACAAGTTTTTCATGTTTGACATTTTCTAACTGATGATTATTTATTGAAAGAGATAGTTCTGGGTTCCATAACTTGTGCAGCTTTCGGGATGTCCCCAAAATCATACATTCTGTTTTCCCTTCATTACCATCCTATTTTGTTGGGCCCAATTTTGAACTCTGATAAGGTCTGAGTCAAATCTGTTTTGGATAACGTCAGTATCAGAACTAGATGTACACAAGGTTGCAAGCAAATCTGTATTTGTGGATTCATTATTTAATGCTAGATCATTTACACAGATAAGAAAGAGGAGAGGGACTAAACCTGAGCCTTGAGGGACCCCTGAATGAATAGTGCCAGTTTGTGAGCTAATATTGACAATACTTACTTGTTGAGACCTTTGGTTTAGGTATGGTCTAAACCAGTGTAAAGAAGGATTGTCAAACCTGTAACAGTCCAACTTTAGCAGCAGAATTTCATTATCGTCAAGTTCAAAGCTTTCTTGAAGTCAAGAAAAACAATCCCAGTCATATAACCTTTATCCATTTTCTTTAAGCGAAAGATCTTTTAATTTGGTTTGTTCTGTTTGGCACGAGTGGTACTTTCTAAATCCTGATTGTGTTTTATGAAATAGAGAGTAAGTTTTCAAAATATGTATAGACCTGCAAGGCTAATTGCTTTTCAAAACATTTTGATAATATAGGTAGGATGGATATTGGTCTGTAATTCCCTCGATCCTCCTATTCTCCTTTCTTAAAGATGGGTGTAACCTTTGCAGATTTCAAGGTTTCTAGAAAATTACAACTCATAATACTTAAGTTTATGATATGCGTTAATGGCTTTGTTATTACTGGTGCAGCAATTTTAAGAATTCTTGAACCAATGCCATATGATTTATTAATACTCATCTTATTGAGCAGATCAAAAATATCGGCTTCACTAACATTAGCTATTGAAAAATAATGATCATCAGGAATTTTAGCTCTTATAAATGATAGAACAATTGGGATGTTAGTCTTGTCCTGAAAACAGTAACTTGAGACGCTTGTGAAGCAATTATTGAACATTTGAACAAGGTCTTATACAGATGTTGCTATATCATCATTTTGCTTAAGTATAGGAGGAAAACAGCTGTTTCTGGGCTGGTTCAGCCATTTTAGATGCTTCCACGATACTCTTACTTTCATCAGTAGCCCGTTTATTAATAGTCTTCTTTTGCTTTATCTACCAGGTGCTTTATACCTCCACTTTCTATAGTTTTTCATGTCTTTTTTGTGTGGAAATTATTTCATAGGTGCCTAGCCTCAATGAACTCAGGTGTAATCCACTTGAGTTGTAATTTGGTGTTTAACCCTTTTTGTTTTAATTGGGGCAAGCTTGTCTAAGGTTGCATTTAATATCTGATACCATTTTTGTCCAAGGAAGTGTTGACATCAGTTATATTGCAGACTGAGTTGAAGGGTTTGCAAATTAAATCATTTAAGAACTTTTCACCATCAAAGAGATTAATGTCCCTGTATCGTATTTCAATGTGTTGACCATTTTAGATGATTTGGGGGCATGTCTAGTTACACCGACTAGATAGTGGTCACTCAGTGCATACAACGTAACATTGATTTCACTTATGTTGCCAGGTCTATAAAAATAAACATGATAGTAGCACTTTTATCTGTTACTCTAGTTGTGGTGTTAATAATTGCTTAAAATTGTAAGTTTCAAAGTTACTTATCCATGTTAATGGTGCCGTTTTCATGCAGTCAATGTTAAACTCGCCTGATATGACAGTTTCTAAATCTTCCTTTCTGAATTTTCTCCTAAATCTATCAATCCAGTCAGCTGTAGAACTAGGTGGCCTGTAAACAGAACATGAGGATATTAGTTTTGATTGAGCATGGGATACTTCGATCCAAATACTCTCTACCCCAATAGCCTCTACATCGACACATCTGTTATAACTAATGGAACTGTCTACATAGAGAAGAACACCCCCACCGCACCCACCCCATGGATACCCTACCTTTCCTTTCAAAGTTGAACCCATGTATTTTGGAGAGACAAATCAACAGTATCGTCAGAAAGGTTTCACAGAGACCCAGAATATTGACTGATCTAGTTTGCTGTAGCATTAATTAAATTTCGTTCATTTAGGGAGGATGTGTTGAATATTTAGGTTGACTACTTGCTGACCTCTTTTGAAGAGGCCAAACACAGGACAGTTTTCATCAGAGTACTGATTTTCAGATATGTCAGTATGCATTGTATTGTTCTTAGACTTAACAGATTTCTTTTCATCACCTTGATTATTTACATAAACACATTACGAAGATAACAAAACTCTTCTGTTGCATCATGACCACAACTAATGGAGTTGGATACATCAGAATGATCAATATGAGACTGGTTTACATATGTACAAGAAGATATTTATATATTAGACACTTGAGGAGCATCAAAGGGAGAAATAGCTTTAATAGCACTTTGTACACAAACCAGATAGTGGCTGAAATCTGTTTAAAGACTTATAATAATTACATTGAAAAGTGTATATATTCTAATCGAATTTGTTGCTGGATATGTCTTGCATAGGCCTGTACTTCATTGCCTTCTACCTATTTGTATGTGCATGACTTTTGTTTACGTCCGTCTTCATTACAAACAATTCCTTCTGTACCTGGATTTGATGTCGAGTGAGACACATAACAGTGTCTATGATTTTTCCTAACAGCAGGTTTGGATATCGTCTGGGTGCCCTGAGAGACTCTTGTGTTCTGGTCTTTTGACATGTTCGTTTATTATATTGTCTGGGTTGCCTGGTACACTGTTTTTGTACATGGTTTACTCCTTGATTTTAGTACTGTGAATTTCCTTTTCTAACCATTCTACTTGGGCATGAAGATTAGCTATCACTGACGTGCACTGTATGGAGGTGCAAGTCTGATTATGGGTTTAATAGAACTCGAAGGAATTTGTTGAATCTATCATAAACTGGGGTCTTGGGGTTTCCTCCACATTGCAATCTGGCTTACTTCATATAAAGCTAAGTTATTGTTGACTGGATTCTGAGTTCTGTGGGCTTCAGGGATTGGTATTGAAACCCTTGGCTGACAGGTAATTAATTTCAAACTGGTATTATCTACCATTTGCTGACAAGTGTTGATAAAATAATTTACCCATTCTGTATAGTCTGGCCTTTATACATGAATTTTACCAGTTGTTATGTAGAGAGTTACTGTGGCAGAATATTGCATCAATGAATTTATAGATCAGTCCATTATGTGAGTGTCCCTGCTAGAAATGTAAATTCGCATCCAAGAATTTCTTCATTATTTTAATTTTGTTTGAGTCAACTGTGATCGTGATACTCTACATATTATGATTTTAAGAAAGTTTGGGACTGACGAGTCAGAGTCAGCATATTTGATTTTGGTGTTACACAATCCTGGTAGGTTGAATCCATTTCAAGAGAATAGTTCTGTTCAATATTAAGTGTGCCTATATTCTTTTCATCATTTATTAGATCCTCTTAAGTCAATACTGAAAATGAATTTGATAAATCTGATTTGAAAAATAAGTAGATTCTACTGAGAGATACAAACAGTCCCTTTAGACTATCAATAAATTCCATACACACATACATACCGAAATATATATACTACTAAAAAATGATGTGCATCAATCATGCAAGAATTCGGAATGGGCCTCATAGCTGTGAAATATTGTTCCACTTGTCAGTAATGACATTCCTTATAGGCCTTTCTACTTTTATATTGCAATTTAATTACTCAAATGATTAAAATTAACTAATATCATTTCAGAACTAATAAACAGAAAATGAAACAAGAAAACACACAATATTTCTTGGTAATAGCCTTTATAGGCCTACATCCGAAAAAGTAGTACGCATGCATCATGCCAAAATTTAAAACACGCTGAGGAAGTTCACATTGTGCTATATGCCAAATGTGTGTCTTCGAAAAGGACAAACAATCGCCTTAGACTTGCCCCCACAAAAAGGAACAAAAACATAAATCTTTTCATGCGTTTAATGCTAAAAATATATTTTGCGCGAGCCATACATTATTAGTATAAACAGATGACAATCTCTAAACATGTGTTATGGTCAAGTTTGACTGCAAAGCATGCCGCAAAGATCACTTTCTAGAGAAATACCCGAATAATATTTAATTCCATGACCGTAAGCGCTCTTCCCAAGTGTTACGAATATGTAATTTAATTACTTGTATATTAATTTAAAATTCTTTTTTATTTTATTTTTGTATCATTGCATTTTATTGTAATGATTATTTTCACGGGATCTGATATTTTTGAAAGAGATATTATGTTTATATAAAACGTAGTATGACTCGCATAAGCACGATTTTATCCTGCCGTGGTTTGTCGATTGAGGAAACACTACGCCAAAACGATTGGTTATTGTCAAGGTCATTTTCCTGGCCCACGTGAAAATTGCATTGTTTACTGCGCTATTTGATGATGAAATAGTCACGCATTTCATCGTGCGCGCTTGAAATGACGTCTTAGTTCAGTTTAAAAATACTCAGATCACCATGAAATATTCAGTCGCACAATATATCTTCAAGAAGAATGATATATTTCTATTAGGTGCCGTAAAGAGTTGTATTTTTACATCTTTGGAGCTCGAGATGTTTTATGATAGATGACAGCTTGTTCAGAAGTTCATCTATTGTTTAGAATATAATAATTTATTCCCTGGAGAACTATACAAGTGACAAAGACATTCGATGGAAATTTATTCTAAATTGAAACATTACAAGTTGTGGTTCAACGTGGAACTCTTGACATTCGTATAAAAACATCACCTGACGTCATCATCCTCCATCTTGGAACGTCATCAAGATTAGAACCTGGATTCAGATAAAACTATTTAGTGATAGGACTTTTATTTTTTTTTAGTACTAGGATAAATGTTTGGATTGTCTTCACAAACTGTAAGTCCTATTTTCTATTTTCACCTTTTCACCGTCTTTTCTAGGGAAATAAATTATTTTTGTTAAAACTTACAAAGCTTGTTGGTTTCACTCTTTTCTTTTGTTACTTTTGAACGAGCCTATACGGAACACAAGAAAGGAAACATTCACAAGATGCACAAGAAATACTAAATGTGCACAGTAGTTAGTGTTGCGTTAGTCTACGGGCATTTACAACTTGCCAAACATAGGATTTGATCCATTCATTTTCTGTACATATGACCGAAAGGACCCTTGAATGAACCGTAGCTCAAGAGCCACAAGATATACAGGTTAATGTGTAAAATTTACACCGATATGTGCGGACAAGAATGTCTACATGCAAATTCACATTTTAAAGAATAGACGATATCAACCTCTTAAACCTTCAGTCATATCAGTACAGGTTTGGTGCTCATTTATTTGACTAAAGTGAGAGCGACATTACAAATTTTGTCAACATCCAAGACTTGATTTATTAAACTAAAATTAAAGCATGAGCTAAAACACAACAGCGTAGGACTAAGTAAAAATGGTCTAAGATGTATTACTTCTGTTATCATAATCGGTCAGTTTAATCATAGTCAACTGTCTGTTAGTTTCAGCAGAGATAATACAACATTGTTTAAAACAAAGGTTCTGATCTTCACATTAGTAGTCGCTTGTGACGAAAACTCGGGATAGACGGGTAGGAAATTTTTCCGGGTATCTGGCCTGGTCGTTTTCTGCTCTCAACCGTCTCTCATCCCCATCATTCCCAACCATAAAACAGGAAGATAGATAGATAGATAGATAGATAGATAGATAGATAGATAGATAGATATTCTAAAGTCACCGCGAAAAAGAAATAATTTTGTGTTTGCCTTTGCATGATTATGTGTGTTCATCTAGATGCATCAAGTTTCCACAATATCCTAACTTCGATCATCTAAAACAACATATTGAGAAGTTCAGGTTATCAAAAGTAACTTTCATGATGAATTAGTGTGATGTCGATTTTATGATGAAGGCATAAACATTATATTACTTATGTCAAAAAAGAAAAGCGACTGCAATATTGAACTAACAGAAATGGAAGTTTTAGATAATCTCTGATTAGAAAAGTAGATCTTAGTGATTGACTTGTCTTGATAGATGTCTCTGACTGTAAACTGGGATTCCTTAAGGAGCTGCAGCTAACATTAAATATAGTCAATCATATGAAATGTACACCCTAGTGATGGTGCCGCTGTATTCCCTGGAAGGGGGAGCATATTACAGTGTAAGAACACTGTTCTACCTTTACAGAGACAGGGGCATGATATGATATCCAAGCATCAGTTTAGGATGCAAGTTCATATACCCTGCTGATGACACAACTGTATTCCCTGGGAAAAAGAAACCCATCACAATGTATCAGCACTCTGTTCAAACCCTGTCCAGTCACAGGAGCGTGAAAAGTCACTTCTAGCTAAAGTTTTAAACACTGTCTTATAAAAGAGTTTGTTTGCAAAAAGGTTCAACGTGGTGAATTTATTTATGGGTAACTGTCACCCTTCTTTAGGATGGATATAAGACAAAAGTATTTTTTTGATGGATACACATGCAATTTTGCAAAATGTACAAGTCAAATGCAGCAAAAGTGTATATTTGTAAAACCAAATTTTTAATGAAATGCACCTGAAGTTGGGATGATTTGGAATGCGTAAGTATTCCTCGCATATTGCTTAAAATGGAAGACATTTGTTTTTGAAAATCAAAACATATTTTCACCCTCCCCGCCATGAAACTGTTATTATCTTATATTAGTACTTGATAGAGGGAAAGAAAGTTCAAGCAGGGCGAATTACAGGAAATGTTAGTAACTTAACGTACAAAAAGTCCGATTTGAAGGTCAAAGGGTACCATTTTTTGCCTAGAAGTGAAGTATGAGTCGGATATTTCTGGAATCATGCTACCAAACATGATTTCCAAGGTTAAAAGATGATGTTGTATCTAAATGAGTGGATGTTCAATAGTGTGTAAGACCACTAACATTTTATAGCCTTTTTAAGGATGTGTTGTTTATACAGGCTTTGAGGTTTAAAATATGAGATACAAAATATGTGACTCAGAAACGTTTTAAAAGCGGGTCTTTTATAACAGTGTCTGCGTGGACAATTTTTACTGTAAGTGGAAGAATTATAATATCTAGTTTACATAATAATAATCATCCTTCAACAATGCATATATCCATATTGCGTACAGAATCTTTCACTAAAAAGCAAAAGAAAAAAAAACATAATAAGATCTTTGTTTTAATCGTGCATGCAGAACCAAAAAGATTTAAGTTACAAGTAATATCCAATTTTAGAAGAATGTGAAAACTGCTATAACAACAATAAATCTAACGAAGTCATCTACATATGCCTATCAACATGAATGCCAAAACGTATTTGTCTGCTTCAAGTAGCTTTTCTAAATTGAGCAGGAGAAACTTCTAATAAAAGCCAAAATCCAAAATTTTAATAAATGTGCCAAAATTGCTGTGATGAAAGAAATCATATTCAGGTCATTTACATATTATTACAAAACAGGCTTACTAAATTTATAAGTCATTGTTGTTTGACCATGTCAGTAAAAAGTTTCCTTTAAAAGAAATATGTCTCATTCCAAAACTGTAAAATAAAAAATGTATTCTTACGACTAGATGGTCTTAAATTAAGTAACAAGAGTGTGCAAACGAACATGTTTTGCATAATTCAACAAATAATTTAATTCCCTAGAATGCAAAGTGGAAATTCAAAGAAGAACTTACATTATTATGAATAAAATCCCAAATAATCCTAAAAGTTCTATCACAAGTCCAAAATTTTATATTATTCGAATGAATTTCAGCGGTGAATTAATTCCAGTCTTAAAATTGTTAATGTATAATACCCTGGAATAGTGTTCATGTGCTAACATGTTGTAATCAAAGAGTATACATTAACTAAAAGTAATTATGTCTGATTGTTTTTAAGTGAAGAATATTTCTCATTATTTCTTTTATAAACAGTATGATGAATTACTTTCAGCATTTGCAGGTGAGCAGCACTTCACATAGGTGTATGACATCTTAACATTTTGTACCGAAATTTCAACCCATCTTTTTACAGACCAGTATTTAATCCAATGCTGTCTTACTTAGAGAATCTTAAGAATGGAACTCTATCATTATTTTATTTGCTGTAAATTTATTTTATTTACTGTGTGGCATCATTTACCATTCACTCCAACCAATGCAAGGAAATATTTAACGTACTTGTTAAAAGTAATTTTAGATGAAGGGAAATAACTGTTTATTGTTCAAATTTTTATACATTGACATTGAGGAATTTTATATGTACTTTTTGAAAATTATGTTTTTCTCAGGAAAACATCACATAATTTGAATTTTTACTTGTAGTCAGTTCAGTAGTATAGTGGTCATATTAGTAAAAGTCAGGTTCTAAGTTAACACTTATGGAGACCATTCGGTCTATGAAGGAATGTTAATCTTACTCAATCCTCTTTAATTGCTTATTTAGACACTAAAAATAGTTCATACATGAATAAATAACTCTTACTAAATATGATAATATTTGTAGTCATTATACTTACCAGAACATGACTCCTAAGAGGTTGTTGTAAGATCTTCACGTAGAACAATGGCGATCTGATTCTAATCAGATTGTTTAATGTTCAAGTCCTTTAGGTACGTTTTCATCTATTAGACATTTATATAGGTTTCGCACTTCGAATAACTTGAGGTAGTCAAATGGCATATTTGTAATACAGAGATGATCTGATTAGAATTTTAAGCCATTATAGCAATGCATTAAATTTCTTTAAACGTTTTGACCAACACCTTGTTCGTATTTACATTGTAAGCAAGATATCAACCATCAACAAAAAAGAACTTTTTAGCCAAAACAGGCCATATAAAATTTAGATATATTGAGTAGGTCCTAATATCTGTTATGGCTCTGGTGACTCTGTCCTTATGTTTTGATTTGGTCACGTATTTAAAATTTAGAATGACTTACTTTTTAAGAAATAACTTGCTGGCATGGTTAACCATGATCAGCAATTAAATTGTAATGAGCATGTTTTGTATTACTATAGAATAGGTCTACAGTCTAGTACAGCAATTTTCCAGTTATTACCATTCAGTTAAATTTTTGAACTTGGCTTTGTTTTTAAACCAAAAGCAGATCACTTTATAAAAAGAACTTGATGCAGGCAAAGAATACATTTTGACACGCATATGTAGATGACTTCATTAGATTTCATTTTATTTTAGCAGTTCTTTTTCTATATTTTACTTATAGGCACAAAATGTTTCCCTTCGACCTGCAAAATCAAGGATTTGCATGCTACACTACTAACAGCATCCAATTTACTTCACTAGCGTAATTTACTTTATGATTACTTCAACAAACCGTTTAAACATTGTTCAGATTTTGAAATTGGTTCTAGGAGTGAATCTGTTCACTTCACTATCGCATGTGAAGTTCGTGTTTTTACTTGCCTACATTAGAAACATGCACATATCGGAGAAAAGGTATACTAATCAAAGTTTTGACAGGTACAGAAGGAATAAAAAATGAAAACCGAATTTATTCATTTATTCCAAGTGAACTTTCTCAATTTGATATAATTTTAATCATTCTTTATCCCAGCCCGGTGTATGTTGCTACAGTGTAAGAAAGACAGGAAAACACAACCTTTTCGTGGCATCAACAATGTGATCTCTTAAAAGGCAAAAAACACATTCTCTCCATAAATTTAGATTTAATAGTTCCATTCAAAACATGACGGATTATACAATGAGTAGAAATAAGTTCAAAAATGTGATTCGTATGAAAATAGAGAATTATAAGCATAACAAAGAAAAAGATATTAATAGAATCAAGGCCAGATGTTTTGAGATTTGGAACCTAATTAAACCAACATGTGCGCGCAAAACATATAGTAACAGCACAATTTCGTGTCATCAGTGGTGTGATCGTTACTGCATTGTAATGACTAAGAAATTAATCACAGCTTTAATTGTATGACTGAACCTTCAGATGTCGTTTTGAAACTTCCATCTCTGAAGCTGAAATTCTCAAAAGTATCAGAACTTTGAAATCAGGAATATCTGGTGGAATGGATGGAATAACAACAGCAATTAATATAAACACCACTCAAACATATGCCTTTATTTAGTCAAATTATTTAACGAAACTTTTGACACCAGACACTTCTCTGAACAATAGGGCGAAGGCATTATATTCCGATTACACAATAGGGCTCCTTAATTGACCCTAATAGTTACATGGGTATCTCACTCTGATACCTTGAATAAAGTTTTACCACAATCGTAAACCAAAGCCTCATTCACTGGTGCGAACTGAAGAAACTCAGGTGGGATTCTGCAAAAGCTACTAAGGAGTAGATAATATACTATCCCTTCAAGCGATGGTTTAAAAATATCTGAATTAAAAATAGGTCGCTTTTAATGCCTTTTGCAGACTTTTCAAAGGCTTTTAACGCTATTGATAATGTAAACTTTTCTGACTCGCTTAGTCAGCAAAGGTATCGGTGGGAAGTTGTTAAAATTTCAAGACTCAACGTTCCTGTGTGCAGATGAAAGGGCGATAAGAATTCTGTAAAACTGACGTCAGACAAAGCTGTGTATTAAGACACTCCCGTTTGATTGTTATATATATTTAATTAGTATTGGTTTTTTTTATATTTTTCTCCACTGTTATATGCTGCGCATAATTGTATTTTGAACATGGCCTTGTCCAAAATCAATTTCATTTTGTACCTGACTAGAGCCACTCACTCGGAAAATAAATAATATATAGTTAATATTTCACTAGGAGTGTGGGTTTAATATTATTATCATTATCAATAATGATAAACATATTTATTTGGGCATGGGTCTATAACATTGGTAGTCCCCATGGAATAACTTGTACCTCATATTTACTTCATTCTTCATTATAATTTTAGTAACAGATTTTACCGTTTACAACTTAGAATTTTCTACAAATGAACTTTCGACCTACATCATGACTCTTCATTTTGTCTTACCTTTTTAGATAATCTTGATTACTTGAGAAATTATTTATTCTGGCTTTAACATCTTTAGCATCATCATTCTTATTGTTGTGTTCAGTAATTGATTTCGGTGGAATTATTTGTTCAAATTATTATTCAGAGAATACAAAGTGTTCTTCAATAATTAACTTGGAATCATAGTGAATTCAAACAAGGACATCTTGGATTATATTATTGTGACTTATCAAAAGACTTTTGACACATCTACACGTCACAGGCTTCTAAAAGGACATTAACACATTCAGTGTTGGATCTTATTTCGAAAACCGCTGGAATTCAGTTAGAACTTTATTCATTAGGACTGGTGATAGAACTTTGTGGGCTATTTGGGATTTAATTTGCAATACTGTAAGCTCTTTCAAAATTTTCACTTTGTATTCCAGGTAAATAAATTATATGTTGAATTTTACAAAACGTGTTGGTTTTCGCTTTTTGCTATTACTTACTTTAAGATCATACAGTCGAAATACTATTTATGAATAATTTAGTATCAGACCTCCGACAAAAATGCCTTAATGGTATTTTTATTACACAAGAAATATCTGACATTATTGCGCTGTTGCATACTGATGGCGTTCCAGGCTGTGCTGATACAGTCGGTTTGCAAGGGCAAATTAATATTGTGGAGACATTTTGTGAAAACAGTGGAATTTGTGTTAATTTAGATAAAACTAAATGTATTGTATTCGGAAACGATGAAATTTTGAGGAATAGCGAAAAGTGGTAATATAAGGGTAAATAAGTCCAAACCGTATCTGGATATAATTACATGGAATTATATTTCACTCCTGAACTTTTTTGGGCGAAAGCAAAGCATGAACTCGCAGTTTAAACAAACAAGTCTCTTCATACAGTAAGTATTATTCAAAACAAGTTAGGCCAGTTCACTGTGACAGAAGCTTTCAAACTATATGATGCCATGATCCCACCTGCATTAACTTATGTCGCTGAAATTTGGCGGTTTCATAACCTTACTTACAATTGAAAAGGTACATGATAGGTTCTGTACTATATTTTTAAACCTTCCAAGACATACATACTCCCTTTTCCCACGAGAAGAACGTGGAAGATTACCTCTGTGTTTTACAACGTCTTTTAAAGACAATTTAATTCAAGATTTTGTGTGTGTGTGTGTGTGTGTGTGTGTGTGTGTGTGTGTGATTTGGATTTTTAACTTAGCTTTAACAATTTTTCAGTCATATCACTACGATGTCTGTAGTGTGGCAGTTTATTGTGATGTCTAGCACTGGGGCATCATGCCGCATACATGTAGCATGATGTCCCACCCAGTCACATTATCCTGACACCAGGCCGACCAGTCCTAACACTAACCTGTTAATGCTGAGCGCCAAGCGAGGCAGCTGTTAGTATCATTTTTGTAAGTCTTTGGTATGACTCGGCCAGGGATCGAACCCACGACCTCCCACATCCTAGGCGGACGCTCTAACCACTAGCCCACCGGAGCGGTCTCAAGATTGGAATTAAGTCATAAATAAATAATATAAGGTTCATCACTCTAATAAATTTTACGATCCTTTTCTGTTCAGTTTTATATAAACATTAATTTACCTACCCATCTACAAAATACATTAACCAGACTGTTCCCCTCATAATTTAGCTATAGAGGAAGAATGGCATAATGGCACCCCACCCATTAATTAACATATATATATATATATA
>JAECUM010011701.1:0-61937 GCA_016617855.1 Megalonaias nervosa | reverse complement strand
CTTTAGGGTAGTTCGGACAAGTCTGTGGTCTGTCCAGCATTCCGCTCCTCGTATGGCCTTGGTGATGAGGACATCCTGTGCATCGCGCTGGCGGACTATTACATAGTCGATTAAGTGCCATTGGCGAGATCTGGGGTGCATCCAGGTGTTCTTGTATTTATTCGCCATTCTGAACTTTGAGTTTGTGACGACGTAGTCAAATTCTGCGCATTTGCTGAGTACGAGCAGGCCGTTGTTGTTCATCTTGACGACACCGTGCTTGCCATAGTCGCAACCAACACGGGCGTTGAAGTCCGCCCAGTAGTATGATCCTGTGGTCAGCTGTAACTGAGCACAGTACAGAGCTGAGGTCCGCATAGAACTGCTCGATGGTTTCCGCTGGGCTCGTGAGGCTAGGGGATTAGGCGCTGATGATTGTTGCGTGGCGTTTGTGACTGATAGGCAGCCGAAATTTCATTAGCCTCTCATTGATATCAACAGGCAGGTCCGGAAGCTGCTTCCGAAGACTTGATTTGATGGCAAGGCTGACTCCTTGGATCCTGTCTTCGTTTTGGGCTTTTCCTTTCTAGAAGAAGGTGTAGCCGCTTGTTAGCTCAGTCAGAAAACCCTCCTCCGCGAACTTGGTTTCACTCAAGGCTGCAATGTTGATGTTGAAGCGTCATATCTCCTTAGCGACTAGGGCAATTCTCCTGTAATTTCTTGCTACGTTCTCTTTGTCCATGAGAGTATGGATGTTCCATGCTCCAGTAAGAAGTTTCTTTCTTTGATGGTTTCGACCGTAGATATGGATGATCTTGCCATCCGCGGCAAGCTGACCAGATTTTGAAGGGAAGGCTATTTTTTAGGCCACCTTTTCTAGGCCCCTCCTATATAGGGTGAGCAGCGCAGTCCTGAAAAGGTCTGATCAGTCACCCTGGATGCAGACGAACTGTTCCGCTGCCCTGGGTGCAGAGCAGAACGACCACTTGTCCAATGGTCGCCTACGTGCAGATCTCTGTGTAACAGAATTGAAACCGAGTAGGCTTTTCTTCTTGGACTAAATGAACAACACAAACACAATGTGATGAATGATGTAGGTTTATGAAGTGAATTGATAAAAATATATATATATATAGTGATTCTTTTACGCCCCAAACACAGGACTCATTCACAAATGAAAAACATAAATGAAAGTGAAATGCAAATATTCAAAATGAAAGTGAGATTCACGTAATCTCACGTACTGTAACAGAGATTGAAATTCACATAATCTCATGTAATGTAAATGAAACTGAGATTCACATAATCTCATGTAATGTAAATGAAACTGAGATTCACATAATCTCCTGGAATGTAAACGAGACTCAAATAATCTCATGTGATGATAACATAACTCAATTGTATTCAATTAAAACATCATCAATTGAAACAAATACTTTCAATGTTAAACAATACAACGATTGCACCAAACAATGACTCGTGACTCAGTCATACGATAACTATTTGTAAAAACTTGCATCCGAAACCATTTGACTTGGTTTATGAGTCCATTTGTCAAAACCACACAGTTCTCCGGAATTCCTGGGTCGGCTCACTTGTTTTGGCCTCATCCACCCTTCACGTATCCACCATCCGCACAAGTTTATACATCATACAGTTCCTTCTTTGTATGGACTTGATTCCACCCCATACAGACATACAGACAGCCAGACCGTCAGTCTGATTTATCTGCATACACATACGCACAGCTACACAGCTATACATCTATGCATCCACATACACAGCTCCACCGCTATGCATCCACATACACAGCTCCACCGCTATGCATCCACATACACAGCTACAATAATAAAACCAAACTGGTCATAATAAAAGGTACATAATTACAATCTATAGATACATGCTACTAACTTAAAGGCTTAATAGAAACTTGTAACAATTCAAAAGTTCGTTTCAAATCTGCGTAGTGGTAAAGACAACATTTCACACTACGACATTAAAACTGAATATGTTTCACATATCAAATAAAAATCTAACACTTACCCCTATGACTGTAGACAAAAATGGAGAACGTACACTCCTCGACAAGATCCAAATGACCAATGTGTCAGTTTGAAATAGAATCAACCTTAAATCCATAGGAGAGTGAATAATAGTCAGGGTAAAATACTCATGCTTTTCGTGACTCTCGTCACATGTAGATTCCGACGAGATAATTGCTTGTACAGTCTCTTACCTGGAGAAACAATTATTCACCCAGGTAACGTTGTACGCATGCACAACGAATAATGGTCAAAAATAGATCAAAGGCAAAAGCAAGTTATTTCTCGCCTTATTCTGTGACACTCTGACTACACCTCCCAGTGTCATCTCAACCTGTTACTTCGCCAGTCGCCCATCGCCGTAGGACTTTGTTAGGTGCAGGTAGGGAACGATGAGTGTGATGATGGGGATGAATGAAAAGTGCACAACATAACCTGTGCGTGGAGATTTAAGTGAAACAGCCTTTGCACAGAGAGAGCCTCACTCTCTCGGCCTTGGTAGTTGGGATCCAGTGGTACGAAGATTCGTCACGGCTGGGGACTACTTGGGCTGCATTGGATGGCCATGACGTCTTCAGTGCCTTGTCATGCCCTGCGCTCTCCACAAAGCGTTTGCAGATTCGCCTTCGTGGCCGTTGGATCGCTCAGTTGATCTCTTCCGTCCAGTCTGCCGATGCTGGCTTTGCATGCAAGGATAGGCAAGCTCCCAACTCACCGAGGTTTTGAGACCCGTCGGCTACCCTCATCCTGGTTCAGCTGGCCAGTCGAAGCCGTTGCCCGTGGCGTGGCCGCTGTGCATGCTACAACTTCTTGGAGCCTCAGGTGAGAGTTGAGCGTCTGGTGGGGACCAAAGGTGGACGAGCTACTCCCGAAAGAGCACGACATGCCCCCCAGAGGTACTACCCCTCCCAGAGCACCCCGAACACCACGTACAACAAATACACAGTAACTAAAAGCATACATAAACCCTTGCAAAATTAAATTTATGAACCATCTCTTGAATTATTAAAGAAATAGTAACAAATTAGATGAATTAGAAAAAAGATACGAAAGTAAATTAATTCATTTGAAGAATGTTACTTGTTTTCTAGCACTCAGCATATAAAAGCCAATCCTCAAAGGATTCGATAGAAATTGACATTTCCATCATCAAAAATTATAAACTGAAAACATTGCTTTTTATCAGGACCAGGTTATCATCGCAGTTACAGCATTTACGTAACGCATATACTCAGAAGGAATGATTGATTCGGATTTTAAGGCCCACCAGAACTATAAGGCTGTATAGCGCACACAAAAGGTTTCATGATAAATGATTCATGTATGAAAAGTGGCTCGCGATCAGCGACCGGTATAAAAACCAAAGGTAGTAAGGATAATATAATGAGAATCCCGATCAATTGGTAAAGTAGATAGTATGTATAAAGGGTAATTAGATAATTAAACATACTTAGGGTGATTGACAGTACACATACTGGTTAAAAATAGTCACAAAAAATAGAATGTACACAAGCTATATTTCATAATAAATGTTAACTTCTTTCAAGAAATATAAAATACAAGTCATATTTACTGTACATAAAAGCTACTTCATGTGCTGAACATTGGAATAATATCATGTACAGGTTGGAGATCTAAACAGTCCATCAGAAAGTGTTTGACTGTAGAGGGTTCACTGCAAGAAACGCACTCGCGTTGATCTTCACTCCTTAATATGTAGAACTGGGTTATATAAGTATGACTAATTCTAATTCATGCAAGGATTACTTCGTCCTTGTGGATTGTTCTGTCTTGCAAGTAAGGAATTCGCCGAAGGAGGGTTTCACAACATGTAGCCTGTCCTTCACAGCAGCATTCCACGGTGCCTGACACTTATTAAAGGAGGAAATTTTTATGTCATGTGTAAAATCAGAACATGGTATTTTAAAATCAGACAGTTGCAGATATAGGGCTGCTTTTGCTGCGCGGTCTGCTCTTTAATTACCTTTAATACAGACATGACTGGGTCACCAAGACTATGTACCATTGTGAAAGATAAATAACTTAGCATATTTAATGCGAATATTGGTCAATGATGGGTTTTTTAAACTTCGTATTGTTCACTGAGCGAAGTAGTGATAGAAGATGATTGAGCCTATACTATCTTTGGTTTGGATATATTTTACTGTGATTTCCACTAAAGCAGTCTTCAACAGCCTCTTCTTCGTCATTTGAGCCGTCAGTTTAGATTCTTATGTAGTTTTTAAATTTGTAGAGAAGTTCCTTATAAGAGGCATGAAAAATGGATGGATTTGTCTAGGATTTGTTCCTTTTCATGCACGGTAAATAGTACTTAAGGTTGTTTTAGAAGCCAAAGGCGTGTTACAGAAACAAACAACGTTCTTGAAAGGTCAACTATTTCATTGTCAAGGCTGGAAGATATTCTAATGTCAAACGTAGTAATGATATTTGCTTTATTTTTGCATACGGTTCTGTACTTGGGCTGGAAAAGGGACATAAAAGCAGGGTTAAAAGGGTTTGTATATTTGGATATATTGCAAAATAATGCTTCTCATTGATGTGATAGAAGTTGCTCATTCACCGCAGCCAAAAGACTTTCAACTAGAACTATCCTAAACACTCCCTCAGCGAACCATATAGACTGATGGTGAATTTGGTCAAGGATATGTAAATATAATTTTCTGGCTGAACCATACACAGTGGAACGATGAGCCAAATTAGATTTAATCAAGGTTTTGTAGAGGTTAAGAACGACGTTTCGATCAGCACACCAGACAGTGTGCGCTACTAATGCGCTACTAATTTGAGAAAGTAAAGGGCTTTCAGGCATTTTAACTTTCAAAGTTTTAAAATGTGGAATGAAGGCACGTTTTCTGTCGAAAACAATACTTAAAATCTTTATTCCCGCAACAACCGGTATAGGTGTTACGTCCAGCGGAGGTTTTGATGATCACGTTGTCTTCATAGCTGACAGAAATGCATACATACTTTTTGATTTTGAGAATTGTTATGTATATTTAATTTATATTTTGTGCTTGACCTTTGTTCGTGATTGTAGGTACAGTTTTGGCCTCCCTAACGTTTGTCTTCGTTATTATCAATATTTATTAAACAATTAGTTCAAGGCTTAACTCTGTTTACGAATTGGCCTTTTCTGGAAGCAAACTTGATGGAGAGTAGTTTAGAAATTTTCATTAAGTTTTTATTTTAAAAATGCTATTGCGACATAGGTCAAGTGGGGATGTTTACAAAGAGGTTTCTGTAAAAAAAAGTCTTCATTCCTGCTTTAATATCAGTCTGTGGTAATCCGTGAATAGACTTTATAGTTGTGTTCAGATATAATTTGAGATGAATCATTTATATAAATTATTCACTGAAATTACAAAGTGCACATTGACTTTTTGGACGAAATAACTACTTTGGGATTACTGAGGATTCATTCAAAGACATCTTAGAAGATATCATTATGATACATCAGGACATTGGAGACTATTGGAATTTATTCGGAACATTTTATACTTTTTGACTTGTGAAAGAACATTTAGTATTATTTGGGATTTAATTCACAATAATGTATGTTCCTCCTAAATTTTCACATTGTAACTTAGAGAATTAAATTATTTGTTGATTTTACAAAACATATTGGGTTACATAGTTTAAGATCACAGAATCCTTACTTTAGTTACAATCATTGCTAGTAGCCCACTTTTGACTTTTGTTCATATTTTGTTGCAATCTTCTATCAGATGTATTCATATTTCGGATCGATAACATATAAAAAAAATGGAAATACAGTGAGCAATCCACATCAGGAGCTTCTCATTAGGTGATATTATCGACAACAGATTTCAAAACATTCTAATTTGCTCAAAGGCTTAATTTTATTTTCAAGAGGCCATTAATTAAAATCTGACTGTGGTAATCCAAACTATACCGCCCCTCTAAAATATTAAAAAATCTTTGACGTTGTTTGTCATGTTGCCATTCTCGATACTAACGAGTCTTCGGCACTGTTTGGCATGCTGCCCTACTTCTGAAGTTGTATAATATGGGAATTTGAGGATAAAATCTGCAAAATAATAGGAGAGACATATAAAAGTGTACAAAATTTAGTCTTGGATGGCAATACCAGGTTCGATAACTCGGTATCAGACTAAGAGTTGTGTAGGGTGGCGTCCTGTTCTCTTTTTGTATCTGTTATTTATAGGCAAGTTGATACATGACTTAGTGAAAACAAAATACAGTGTAAATTGGAAGGTGTCCTGCATATGGCCATTCATTTGCTGTAAAATATCCAAATTACTTATATACAATGTTTGACATTATTTTCTAATATTGTTAAAAAAATGTCAATATAAAATAACTGCTATAAAGTTATGTATTTTTATTTGTGGCAGGAGAAGAACCTCTAACTACCTGACACTTGGCAAAGAAATAATTGATGAAATGGCTACCGTTATTCGCCTAGAATATTTACACGATAAATCACATCGTCGCATGAACCACGCTAGCAAGGCACATAGAAAAGCAAAGCAAGCCATTTTGGTCTTGCAATGTTGGGTGGTTAACTTAGATTTAATCTTAATGGCAGCCGTAAGGTCACATAAGACAGTCATGATTCCAACCTTACTCTTCAAACTTTGGAATGAGTTTCAAAAAGGCAATCTAGTGGAGCTCAACAAGTTGATACATTCTTTTGCAATGGGAATTCAGAGATTCCCTGGACAAAAAAGCTCCGATAGTGCGAGTCAGTACTGGGGCGAATAAGAATCACAAGTAGTGAAGTGTGGCTGTATAGCAACAATGGAAATCCCAGTCAAATAGGTCGTGGGCACGTATAGCGACAAGATTTATAGCAACAATGGAAATCCCAGTAAAAAAACCCCGTGGGCATGTATAGCGACAAAACAATATTTGGTTTTATATAGGGACAATAGGAATGGAATAGGTGAGGTGACGTCACGGTACTGGACATTGGCAACAATGTTGCAAGTGGCTGACCTCAACTGGGGGGAACACTGGCAACAATGTTGCAAGGGTCTGACCTCAATATGCGTTATCGTAGGTAGAGACAAATACAGTAGAGATATAGACATATATAACACATCTATATATTGATGAACATCAATCTATCACACATAAGATACAAAATCGATGAAAAGCTTTCTAGGCAAGAGAGTGTAACTTTTTTCGAGGCAAACATAAAATATAAAATCGACTAAATTTTTTTAGGCAAGAAAAGAGATATCTTTTCGAGGCAATGGAGAGGAAGAAAATAACCCATTATATACTATCCACTCATCCAATCTCTACTATCCACACAGAAGGGAAGGGAAGAAAACCCCTCAATATCCACTATCCACACAGAAGGGAAGGGAGAAAACACCCATATCGACTATCCACACAGAAAAGGAAGACAAAACCCCCAATATCTACTATCCACAAAGAAGGGAAGGGGAAGAAAATAACCCATTGTATACTATCCAGTCACCCAATCTCTACTATCCACACAGAATTGAAGTAGAAAAAAACTCAATATCTACTCTCTACACAGAAGGGAAGGAAAAAATATCCATATCTACTATCCACACAGAAGGGGAAGACAAAATACCACAATATCTACTATCCACAAAGAAGGGAAGGGGAAGAAAATAACCCATTATATACTATCCACTCACCCAATCTCTACTATCCACACAGAAGGGAAGGGGAGAAAACCCAATATCTACTATCCACAAAGAAGGGAAGGGAAGAAATAACTCATTAAATACTATCCACTCACTCAGTCAATACTATCCACACAGAAGGGAAGGGGAAAAAAACCAATATCTACTATCCACACAGAAGGGGAAGACAAAATCTCCAACATCTACTGACCACACTCATATCTACTATTCACACAGAAGGGAAGAAAAACCCCAATATCTACTATCCACACAGAAGGGGAAGACAAAACCCCAATAGCTACTATCCAACACCCATATCTACTATCCACACAGAAGGGGAAGAAAAACACCCATTATATACTATCCACATAGGTACGTGAGCACAGCAACACACAAACAAGCAACCACAAAAATTGCCAAAATCAATTAAAACTCAAAATCCTTTTCCCCCCTTGATGAACGTGTGTGAGTGCGTGAGTGTAGGTCCTGATTCTAAAAAGTCAAAACCAACACTTACGTTTTTCTTTCCGTTATATTCTGCTACAAATTTTACAATCCAATGTCACAACACAACACTATAAAAAGTTCATAGACTTCTTCTGTGTCTTTTCACTCTCTGTTTTTTGAATTTCATCACTTTCACAGGTTTCTCTTCTATCTCACTTTCGTCTCGTCTTCTTTACTTCTCTTTCTTCTCTTTCTGGGTGTGTCTGGGTTCTTCCTTCGCTGAGGGTACCTCTTCTTCTTCCTGTTCTAAACCCCTTTCATCCTCCTGTTGTTTCGTAGGGCAGTTTGAAGATCAATGTCTTTTCTCTTTACAATGATAACATGTATCTTGTCTTTTGTCTCTTTTGACACCTGTCTTGCTTTCTTGACGGTCTGGACACACCTTAGCCCAATGCCTTTTCTTCTGACAGATATAGCAAGTATCTTGACTTTTATCTCGAAAGGAGGGGGAGAAGTCCCTCGGCTTCTCTGAAGAAAACTTTCGTATGAAACCTAGCAAAGCTCGGATCAGAAGTTCGATCTGTGTTGGCTCTTCCATCTTTCTGGAAGGCTTGAGAGTGAAATAAATACTTGGAGGGAAGACACTGATCCTTTATATATACACTGACCTGACATGGATATTAAGGTGACCATAGCATTTAAGATGTAGTTATTGGACATTTTGCACTTAAGATGAAACGATCGCATCATTTCGTGAAGAACGGAGAAGAACGTAAGAGGCAGAAACGTGACTAATCGACTTGCACAGTAGCTGAAGTCTTAGCTCAAATCCATGCCAGCGATTTTGAAGATGACATGAGTGAAACAGAATCCAGACGCAGAGAGTCTACACCAAACCAAAGGCCCATTAACCCCTCAAACTAATATCACATTCGAGAGACGGACAAACGCTCCTCTAGAAAATTTAGAATCATGGCCTACATGTACACGGTGAAGTTTAAAGGTTTCAAGTCCGACGTACCGCTGGAGAAAGCAGAAGAGTTCATCACCGATGTGTGGGATTCTTTGTTAACCACACTAAAAAGGCAATGTGAAGCCAAAGAAGACGATCGCTTGACACTTTCCATTTATAACGACAGTCTGAAATCCCCCGTTTGGATCGAGATTAGCAGCCCAGTAGAATTAACACCTTCCAAAGTCATCGACATGATTCAACACGTGCAGCAATCCAACGACATGTTTCACATCACCGATGGAAAAGCGACACTGTTCATGACCCACGTTTCTCTTGTCCAATGGACGGGACGCTAAAAGGTGTTATTGGTGGACGATCTTCGCAGTATCAAGCGTTGCCTCGTCCAAATTAACAACCCTTAAGACCAGATGTATTTAGCCAGGGCTATCGTGGTGGGACGAACATATGCCGACAAGAACGACACCGAAGAATCGAAAAGAGCCGGGAAAACTAATCAACGATCTGACCGAGCCAAACAACGAAGAAGAGCAGAACTCCTGTTACAGCAAGCGGGGATATCTAAATACACACCCTGTGGCATTCCTGAAATGCAAAAATTGTAAGACGTCTTGGCTTCACGCTACACCTTGAAAGTACACCCTCAAGAAGTGCGCGGACCTCTGTTGTTTCGAGGCAAAGGTTTCAAAGACGGAAAATACATCCACGTTTGTCATAACGATGAACATTTCGATGCTATTACCAGTATCACCGGATTCCACTTATTACTGTGAGAAATGTGACTATGCCTATAACAATCGAGAGCAACACAAGAATTGCGGATCAAAATGTTCAGGATGTTTGGCATGAAAATCCCTGTCTTGACGAAAGACAAGAACAAGTGCATTGTCCAGCTTGTCAGTACACTTTTGTCAGCCCTACCTGTTATCAACAACATCTGAAGACGCAAGGTTCACAGCGGAAAAGTGCTTGTCAACTGATGAAATTGTGCCCTACTTGTGGACAAGGCATATGTACCAATAAAGCCAAGGCTCACGTATGTTCAGGAAAGAAGCGATGTCACATTTGTCACCAAATCGTGGACTTGGAACACAAATGCTTCATTAAAAAATATCAGCCCGAACAAGAGGAGGAGGAATATGACCAAAAAAAAGCAATTTCATCTTTTTCGATTTCATTGCGTACAAGAGACCGGCATTCCTAATTTCTGCGTGGCTCATCGAGCGTGCGAGAAGTGCATCCAAGAGTATATCTTTAGTCATTGCCCTCACTGCAGCAAGATTCCTGGAGGAGGTGAAAGAAATCTTTTGGGGACCTAACAACTAGATTTCGCCCAATGGATCTTAGACCCCATCGACGAGAAGTGGAGCCAAGAGGATATCGTTCATTACGGAGATTGTCATCACCATGCCACGGTGATAGCTCACAATTTCTCGGAATACGATGTACAATTTCTTCTCAGATACTATACGGAACAATGTACCGAACGTCCTAAAATGACTTTGAACGTAGCCAAAATCGCTTCCGTGCAAGTGGGACAAGTGCAGTTTAAAGATTCGATGAGTTACTTGGCCATGCCTTTGCGTCGAATTCCTAAAACGTTTTAAATGATAGAAATGGCCAAAGGCTATTTCCGCACTTTTTCAATACCGAAGCCAATCAACACGCCCATTCTACCCAATTTGCCTAAGGATCACTACTACGACCCCGGGAACATGCGCACCGAACACATCGGACTCCTTCGATTTTCAGGAAGAAATGTTAAAGTATTGTCGTTCCGACGTGGACATTTTACGGCGTTGCTGTGGAAAATTTCGAGAAGTTTTCATGGAGCACGGAGGGATCGATCCTTTAAAAAAGCCTGCTCCATTGCCAAGGCGTGTTCCCTAGTGTACCGCCAACGACTCATGCCCGAAAACACCATGGCTGTCATAAGTCCTCAAACGAACCAACTTTCCCAAATGTCATTACTCGGTCAAAGCTCTACAGTGGCTGCATTACTTTTGCGACAAGGAAGACTAATGGATCCAATACGTCCGCAACGGAGGAGGCAAAAAGACCATCGGAACATATTCGGTGGATAGCTGTGACTTATAAAACCCCAACATCGTGTACAAGTTTAACGGGTGCTTATTTCACGGATGTCCCATCTGTTACCCTCACGTTTTACAACGTACTATGGAAGACTTGTACAAGGCCACTTGTCAGCGTCGCCTGAAGTTAGAACAGCAAGGATACAAAGTGGTGGAAATGTGGGAACACGAGTACGATCACCGTTTGAAGACCGATCCCGAGTTTAAACGCATCGTGGAAAGTTACAAATTGCTGGACCCACTTAATCCGCCTGACAGTTTGTACGGAGGGCGGACGAATGCCACCTGTTTGCTGTACCACGCCGA
This sequence comes from Megalonaias nervosa, assembly GCA_016617855.1. NCBI lineage: Eukaryota > Metazoa > Mollusca > Bivalvia > Unionida > Unionidae > Megalonaias > Megalonaias nervosa. Next base: position 50,431 of record JAECUM010011701.1, on the reverse strand, counting down.
CGAGGAGAAAGGAGAAGAAATCAAATACTTGGACGTGTGTTCGCTGTATCCGTACGTGTGCAAATATTGTCACTTTCCCGCAGGGCACCCACAATTGCTGACAGAACACATTGACTTGGACAACATTCGACAATACGAAGGATTGATCAAATGCAAAGTCTTGCCTCCCACGAACTTGTACCATTCTGTTTTACCTCGCCATTGCCAAGAAAACTGAAGTTACATTTGTGCCGTACTTGTACCGAAACGTGCAACCAAGACCGACCTTCTCAGCACACCCAGGAAGAACGCGCCTTGATTGGAACGTGGGTCAGCGTGGAATTGTTTAAAGCTCTGGACCTGGGATACCAACTGTTAGAAGTGTACGACATTTACCACTTTCCCAAGACACAACAGTACCACAAATGCGACGAGACTCAGAAAGGCATTTTCTCAGACTACGTGGATGCCTTTTTGAAACTTAAACAAGAAGCCAGCGGCTATCCTTCCTGGTGCCACACTCCTGAACACCAAGAGAAATTCAAAGAGAAATACTTTGAGCAGGAAGACATCATTTTAGACCACGTGGAGAAAAAACGAAGGAAGGCGATCGTATGCCAAAGTAATATTAAATTGCTTGTGGGGCAGAATGGCACAACGACCGTCTTTACCTAAGACGGAGTATTTGACAGAATCTTCCCGCTACTTCCAGATGATTCACGACAAAACCAAATATATGAAACACGTAAACGTCCTTCGTGAGGACTTGATCCTGGTCAATTACAAAGATGAACTTGACTTTGCACAAGCCGACGAATTTGGAAATGTCGTTGCGGCTTACGTGACAGCCCATGCTCGCATAAAATTGTGCGTAGCCTTAAACCTGTTAGGAGATCGTGTGCTGTATTTTGACACGGACAGTTGCATCTACATCGATCGCCTGTGTCACTGACGTCCTGACATCGAAGGAGACCGTTTAGGAGCCTGGACGGACGAGCATACCGACGACAAGATTCGAAGTTTTGCTAGTGGCGGTCCTAAAAATTACGGCTACGAATACCAAGACTCACAAGGAGAAGTGCACGAGTGTACATTGAAACGATTGACTCTCAATTATCGAACCAGTCGAGTGGTGAACTTTGGCGTGCTGAAAGAAGCCTTGCAGTCTGGAGAGGATGGAAATTTTAGAGTGACCACCTACGAACCACACAAGATTGTACATTTACCCACTCCCTAGTCGACCGTTGGAAAAAGTGTATCAAATCGTGTAGCAGAAGCGAGTATGACTTCCCAACCGCTTCACTTTACCGTTCGGACACGCTAGTATAAAAAATAATGGTTCCAAGACGATAGACACCAACAAGAAAGATGACTTCGACACAGCAAGAATCTAGAGAGAGACCCACGGAGAACTCCAAGTTCAAACCATACCATTTTACTGTCTTCTTGACTGACTATTGTAAATGTGCCACGGATTGGGATGAATTACCTACTGCAATTGTTTTAGCTAGAACAGGATTTGTGTACTTGGAACCTGAGACTGGATTAGGATGCGAAGTACAGTGTTTCAGTTGTGGCCTGAGGTTGCGTGTGACTCGATGTATCTATAAAGATTCAGCTATTCTAGAACATGCTCAATGGTCTCCGCACTGTCGTTACCTTTCTATGGCCTTTCCACCCATTACACCACAGTGCAGGTATGACTTAGAGAAGGTAGTACCGTTGTCCAGGAAGAAAAAAAAGGAAGACTTCCAAAACTAGACATAAAAAGGAACGATGTACAAGCTCGATATTTCATTACGACTAGTATAAAAAGGGACAACGTCCAAGACCAATAGTTTATTGTGACTACCAATACCAAGCGAGAAAGATGAATCCTTTCAAACAGCAAGTATCAAGCGAGAGCAAACTCGATTGCGATGCTGTGCCTTGCCATTGCAGGGATGCCGTACGCTGTGACCTCAGCGATTCAGTACCACATCATGGGAACTTTGCTATGACTACTACTACCATACCTACCATGGAAAGTGATGCTGTGCGTGTCAAACCTGACGGATGCGAAAGAGATGCCACTCGTTATCGTACACCTTTTCACTTTACCGGATTTCATGTTGGATGTCATCAACCAGGCGAAACCATGCTTCTACCATCATACGGATGTCATCCAACCCTGAGCAAACTCCTGCGGATTTCACCGTACCCTCATCGAAATGAGCCTGTGAAAGAAGAATATTCGTTCCCTGTGCGTTTGCCTGAATACTGCGACTTCCAAACCTTCCAAGGAAATGGCCAAAATATCTGGGAGGACCTACCCCCGAAGAATTAGCCAGAGCCGGATTTATGTATTTGGGCGAAGGGAATAAATTCAAGTGCTTCAGTTGCGGTGTGTCACTTCACCAGTGGGAACAGAAAGATTCCGCTTACTTGGAACATGCTCGATGGTCTCCGGATTGTTACTACCTACCTTTAGTGGGACCTTAGTAATCTCTGGATGGATTCTTTACAAGAGAACATTCGTGGTTTGCCTGTGGAGTTGAGAGAATGCATTTACCGAGAGTTCGTCAAAGTACAAGTGAAACGCAAGAAACAATTGCATCCTAACAGCCATCAACCTTAAGTTACTCATGGTATCTGAATGTCATAGGAGGCTTGATTCATTTGAAAGTGTTCAAATTGTCGGATCTTCAACAACTACCTAAGGGATATCGTCGAACGTATTTCAAGATTCAAATAAATTGTGAAATTCAAGACGGCAAAGAGCTGGAACAGAATTACAAAGACTGTTTAAATTTACCATGGCATGTGTGGGATCAACCAGCGGACATCTCACCTTTACGAGAAGACTTTTGTGAACGTACGTTAGATGTATCAACAAATACTGTTTGTGTAAGGATATACGATAGTGTGAAAGTGCCTCAGAAGAAACTATACCCTTTTGTTTGTCAAATTCAGTCAGTAAAGAAAAGGAAACTTGAATAAAACTAAGAGGCATTCAGGAGTGACCCTCAACGTGGGTATAAACACTGGCTGATATTGTCATGGATTCTTTGCAAGAGAACATTCGTGGTTTGCCTGTGGAGTTGAGAGAATGCATAAGCGAGAGTTGGTCAAAATATAAGTCCAGCGCAAAGAACAAGTGCATCCTTTACGTCACCAATGTTGAAACCACTGGTACCTGAATGGCATAAGAGGACTGATTCATTTGGAAGCGTTCTATTGGTCAGATATTGATGAATTGCGTGAAATTTATAAAGTTTTGGATGCAACTCATTCTATTTACGAGGTGATCCTAATACACCGAATTCCAACGAAAGAGTTAGGGATTACCAAGCTCTTTTACACCAACAAATCTTGGTTCAAGAGGAAACTTCTGTACGACGTGTGGTGTGTGAGTTGGTGACTAAATATTTATGGGGCGGTACTGAAATAAAACCGGTGCTTTTCAAAAAGTACAATTATTACGTTACACCAAAGAGGGTATAAAAACTCACTATCATGCCACGACCTTAATCACTCGTGATACAATAGATTCCTTGGAAGGAAATAAATGACAGTATTCAAACTGTGGAGGATTGAATTGGGGTAGTCGTGTGTGTGTTTCTGCTATTTCGTTTATCGGCCGATTCCCTGTGGACTCTTTACAAACAGTACATACCACTCAAAACATGAAAGTGGTCTCTTTAAATGTACACGAGAGACTCATTCTATTTAAAGCCTTGCGCTTTCATCTCGATACTTCTCGACGTCTACGGGAAAACAAGATTTGTCAACGTTTAGGCACTGAAGGTGTTGACGACGATCTGTGTGTAGCAGATGTACGTGACTGGAAAAGTTTGGGCTTCGAGGCTTGGAGAAAAGATGTGGCACACTATGACCAAGATTTGTGATCATAAATTCAAACGTTCAGTGAAAAAAGTAACTTTTAAACCTGTGTTAACTACAGTGTCAGAAGAAGCCGACACCGAGGAAAACCACTCTTTGCAGGACAGAACTGTCATTGACATTCCCGAAAGACCATTCTTCAGTCCTCCAGACTCTTGTGTGACTTTGCCAAGTGTAAAGACTCTAAGAACGTTACACACTGTCCCTACGACACCACACCTTTGTCACCAAAAATGTTGTACAGAGACTTGTTTATATTCCAGTTTCATTGTTTTGTTGTGTCTTTTATCCATGTACTTAACCATTTGGCTTTTATGTGTTTTTGTCTTTCATGTTCAGCTTTAAAGTTTGCAATAAACGTGTCCTGAAAAAAGTATCAAAAATCTTGACTTGTCTGTCTTCACGTCAAAAGTTACATTCCCTGCACTATGGCTACCTCTGCTGTCTCTGCTCCCTCTTCCACCACTTTCAAAGCCATCGACGAAAACTTCGATCGTGCCAGTTGGGAGGTCTTGTATCTTCGCCATCCTTTTAACATCTTAATTGCTGGACCCAGCGGTTCATGCAAAACCGAATTTCTCAAACGTTTGATTGAACATAAACATCATTTAATCGATCGTCTACCTCAATGTATCGTGTGGTGTTACAAAGAGTGGCAATCGGAGTAGAGCCTCCTGCAAGAAAGTCAAGGCGATTCCATTATCTTTGTGGAAGGCATTCTTGGCGAAGACGATGGGATCATGTCTGACCCTAGTCAAAACCATCTGGTCATCTTCGATGACATGTTACGAGAAGACGAAGAAGAAATTAAACTGTCGTTTACGCGCAAAGGGCATTATCGTAATGCCAGTGTCATTTACATCACCCAAAATTTGTTTCAACAAAGTAAAGCCCATCGTACCATCAGTCTCAATGCTCATTACGTGGTGTTGTTTAAAAGCCCTAGAGATAAATCGCAAGTGCAAGTCTTAGCCAAACAGTTAGGAACGCCTTGGCTGACCCATGCGTACGACGATGCCACTCAAACCCCACACGCCTATTTACTCGTGGATTTAAAACCCACCACCACCGATTATTTGCGATTTCGTACCCATCTGTTTCACCACTGGTGCCAAGACGGAGGCCCTGTCGTGTAAACGTCCTCTTCGAAATTAACAACAACAACATAAAAGTCGATAAAATCCTCGCTCGCGTTTGGTCTGTTTCACATAGTGTCATGATGACGTCCCTTCAGTCTCATCTTCCCGTCAAATTGATTCGTGCCTTGTACGGCATCAGTCGCGAAAAAAATCCACAAATACGTGCTCGTGTCTTAGAAGCCAGTCTCAAAGTAGTCTTAGGATGGTTTACGGTGACAGCACGTCAATTACTGCAAGGAATCATTCACATTCCACATCAAACTAAACGCGTTTCTGAGAGAAACAAAGTAGCCTTGACGCAAATGGCCGATCCCCGTATCGACACTCAAACCAAAAAGCAAATCATTTTCAAATCTGGAGGTAGTGGTTCTCTGTGAAGTATCATCATTCGCTACCTCTTAAAATGGGATCCCAATGCTCCCAAAGTCCTCCGCAGGAAAAAAGCCGGGCCCCGACGTACAAAGAAGAAAAAGAGCAGCGGTGTCAAGACCAGGTCACAGCGTCAGAAAAAGAAAAGCCCCCAGTAGAGACCACAGAAAACAGCTTCTACCCGCAAGAGAGGCACTTCGGCCAGGATGCAACCTTATATCCCCAAGCCACGACCTGCAGCGACGGTGACCACGTCTCGTCTTTCCTAATTTGATTTAAAATTGGAAACCCGTGACTCCAAGAACTTCTGCTCCAACGGTGACACTCTCCTCCTCTTTAGCTGCAGTAGCCGCTATTCACAAAGTACCTACCCCAAAAATCAAAATCCAAGAGAGATCGGGCATGTTACAGAGTTCACTGGATTTATCCAACCAAGAACTGTCCCGATTTAGTCCGTTGCGAACCTTTCAACGTCGAGTGTTGCCTACCATGAAAATGATACGACATAAAGAATATCAGTGGCGACGCATTCCAGTATAAAAAAGAGCTGAGACAAACGACGGGGATTAGTGTTTTTGTGCTTCTGAATGTGCAAAGATGTCCCCTCAAAGAAGTGCACACCACCACCATCGTCGTTCTCTTGTCAAAAAAGGAAAAGGAAAAAGGAATCGACAGTCTAGCGATCCGAAAAAATACTTAGCCAAGCATCGACGTCTACCCTAGAAAAGACACACTCGTCCAAAGAAAAAGAGGAGCAACCAAAGGGGAGGATTGTTTGGCAATATAGGTAAAAATGTCGTCACATTTTTATCGAAGCGATAGTCAAAGAGGTTGTCAAAAAGACTGGTTACAAACCCTTCGACCTACTGCAAAAAATAAGATAAAAGGGCTGTGCCAAGTCATCGACGTAAGTGTATTTTATCTGTGTGCCTCGGAGCAAACAAAGATATCACCCACCAGAAACCATTCCTCCTTTACCTCCAATGGAAAGCAAAGGAAAGGACTGCCTCCTCGATTAGCGAAACATTGGGACGTCCTGTCCAAAGCCCCTCCACCCATGCAAAAACAAATGATTCAATCTGCCTCCAAAGACGTCGTCGATACCGTGTTCGAATGTTGACTGAACGTCTTGAAAGGAACGATACCTTTGTCTCCACATCAGAAAAAATGCTTAGTCAAACATCAACACGTTCTTCGCCAAATGGTCCAAAAGAAAATACCCATTCGCCAAAAGAAAAAGATGTTGGTGCAACGCGGAGGATTTGTGCACCTGTTGTTACAACCCTTGGTGAAAGCGACATTGGTACCCATAATTACAGGACTCATGACAGCACATGTTTCTTCACAAGAGCTAGGTCAAAGATAAAAGGGGTCACTGGAGTCCAAAGATCTCAGACGTGACCACTGACATCCGATGGAAGAACGAAAACTGACTTTAGTGCCTTACAAACGATGGATGGAATATAAAAGTTGGCAAGAACAACGGACCCCGCATTTACCTCCCAATCATTTTTTTTTACCGAGATGTCCCAGTTACAACACGAATTGGAATCGTTGATGGATCGAAGCGATTTGTCAGAAACGGAAAAAATCGCAAAGGAACGGTCATCTGTTGCAACGACTACAACCCTTTCAACAGAAAGCATGAAATGAAATAGCTCTACCAACTCTGAAAGATTTTAAGACCCTGATGAAAAGTCCATCACCACTACCACCGCCACCCCCAGAGGTCAAGATCAACGCAGCCTCACGGATGCGTGAGGAAGAAGAGGCACGAGAAGTATTTCAAACACCGTCCGCAGCTCCCATCCCTAGTAATATTGCAGCGTTCTTGTTGACCCCTTCCCCCACACCCCAATGAGAAAAACTTAAAGTTTGTGTTAAAAAGATGATGTCCACTCCACCTTCGACAGAAGTCAAAAAGAAAGAAGGGAAACCAGGAGTGAAAAAGGAAAGCAGGACCAGAGCCATCCCGTTACCACCACCACCACCACTAACCTCGACTTCTACTCCCGTGGCACGTCTAGCACGTAAAGCCCTTTCCAAACCATCACTTCGCAACATCGAGAGTAGCATCAGCGAAGAGTGGGTGACTTACTAAAAAATGGAGAATGTGTTAGCCAGCATTTACTACGATCCATCCCATTATGCGGGATACGGAGAAGTTCAGAATTTGTATTGTGCTGCCAAAACCCAACTCAGAAGTGTCCGTTTACCTCAGTTGCAACGATGGTTACAAGAACAAGCCACGTACACCTTGCACAAACCCATTCAACGAAAATTTCCTGAAATCGCACCCTAGTGGAGGGCGTTGATCATCAATGGCAAGCCGATTTAGCAGATATCTCTCATTTGGCAATCTACAATGGGGGCTACAAATATTTATTTTGTGTCATCGATGCCATTTCCAAATTTGCCTGGGTCGTGCCATTGATTCCAAATCGAGCAGTGAGTTAGTAAGAGCCCTCAAACTGGTGTTGAAACAAAGTGGGCGTCACCCTCTTCGATGGCAAACCGACAAAGGCACCGAATATCTGAACCAAGCTTTCCAAAAAGAATTGAAGAAACGAGACATTCATTTTTTTCACCACCGAAAATCCCGAAACCAAAGCCAGCATCGAGGAACGTTTTAATGCACCTTGAAAGAACGCATGTGAAAATATTTTACTCATCAACACTCTTTCAGGTACATCGACGTCTTACCGCACCTAGTCCAAGCGTGCAACCAATCTTACCATGTGCCCCTCAAGAAGTCACTCCCGAGAACGAAGTGACCGTCTTTGAGCGCCTGTTTGGAACGTGCCCAACTATCCCCAAGAAAGGTGGAGTGTTGGCAGCAGGATATCGGGTATGCTTTGGCAAAACCAAACGCACTTTCGACAAAGGTTACTTACCCAACTGGACCACCGAATTGTTTCGTGTCACTGGACGAGAGTGTGGTCGTCATACTACCGTTTATAAATTGGAAGACATGAACGGGGAATTGTTAAAAGGAACGTTTTACTTGCCCGAGTTACAATGCATGACCAAAAAAGAAGACGAAGTGTACGACATCGAAAGCATTCTTGATCGAAGAACCCTAAAAATTGGGAAAACGATGTGTCAAAGAAGTCAAAGTACATTGGAAAGGATATCCTGCCAATTTTGATTCTTCGATCGAGGCTTCGCATGTCATAGAGTATAAGCAGGTTCCCTTCAACATACCCTCAGCTATCGCAGTGACCACTCCTATACACCGAGTTCTTCTGTGCAAGATCTACAAAAGCAACCCTTGTGGGTGTGGTGTGAAGAACGTGTGCCTAAAACGCAAATCGTCTTTTTCTGCCAAATCTTTGTGGTGTATTGAGTCATCGGTTCTGCCATTGCCAATTTGAGTTTGCAACAAGGAGACAAACAATTGTGGACTATTTTTTTGAACAGTTACATCGGTTGCCTTCTTCATAAATCCGTCTCTGAAATATTCCTCTAACGGGAACAACGAAAGCATTGTGCCCAACGTCAGTCACTATTTCAACAGCCAAAATAACAACCAGAATCCTCTTTTAGACACTCCTCTGACCTCCACTGACCCCTCTGACAGCAGAACTCTGGAATTATGAAGAACAAATTTTACTTAACGTTACTCGGTGACAGTTCCCTGGAGGTGTTGTGATGTTTCACGTTCAAATTACCTCAGGTCATCCAACTGAATCACGAAACCCATTGGGAAGTGGCTTTATTGGCAATGATTCACACTACACAAATCAAAAACATCATTCAAAATAAAAACACTTTGAAGGTCGAAGTTCATGACGAGCAAGTGCAACAAAACTTGGATGAACTCGCAACTGCAGGAGAGTATATGAAAACACAGGACTCCAAAACTTAACGATCCACCTGTTGGTTGAAAATCTCCCCAGGCTTTTAATTTAGCGCCCACCTTTTGGTGAACACGATTGCTACCAAATTCAATGTTCAGTTTGACAAAGTTTTGGAGAAAGCCAGAAAAAGAGTCACCCTCGAGTATCACAAAATAGCTCGTCGCATGATGATCAAATTTTCAGAGGACAAAGTATTGGCCATTACATTTTGTCCTGAATTGTATGATCTTTTGGGTGGAGACCATAAGTTGACCAAGATTAAAAACGAAATACCAGCCATTACTGGCACCTTGGATTTTGCGAAGTATTTTCGATTCCCTGTAGAAATGAACCAATGACTCAATTTGATCTTTGTATACTCCGATGTGGTGGAGTACAACGTGGTGGGACACACCTCCGTACCGTTACTGCGAGTCATTCCTTTCAAAGTGGATTCTGCGACAAACTCTGGCGAGGAAGGTGAAAACACCTATCACGTTCACCGAGAATTTGTACATCCTCACTATTTGCCCTTCAGTAAGTCGTATTTCGACAGTATCAACATTGCTATAAATGGAGATCTGGAACAAAAAAATTCCATTCTCCAAAGGGAAAGTCAAAGTGAAATTTTCGAAAGCGATCAATCTAGCCACTTGTAAGTCATATATCCTGTGTACCAAGGAGTCGCTGGACAACGAGGACATTGTTTAGGAGATAAGCTGAAATCGGCCTTTCGTTCGATAGCTCCCGTTTTGAAACCGATGGTGACACGAGAAATTGCACGGTTTGAACGATACCGCTTTGACGCAAGGCAAAGAAGTTCTCCAAAATGTCATCATCGACAAACAAAATCCCAAAGAAGCTTTCTTGAGAGCAGGCAAAAATGTCTTGCTTAAAACAGCCAAGGACATTTTGGGCCGACGAGAAACTCCTATAAATGTCCCGGACGTTGCCGAGTCAGACATTCCTGCTTCCCTGACGCCACATCAAGGATAAGGCAGAAAGACGACGATACCACCCCTTTCAGAGGACTTCACACCCCCAAAGCTAGAAAGACTAAGAAATGAAAAACCGTCCGAGAACTAGACATTTTTGATTATTAAATCACAAACAGAGAGAGAAAAAATGATGCACCGAGAGTCTTGCGCATGTTCCAAGTCAGAACTGGATCTGTTTTTTATGCCACCCACCAGGATGACGATGCAAGTATCCCAATGGGTAGAATTTCATCCCTTCTCCTCTTTGACAGATTCAGGTCCCATCGAATTTGAAATCAAAGGTCAGCCCGAAGATTAGCAGTTACTTGTACTTGAAAGTCAAAGTGATCAAAACGGACTACAGTGTCGAGGAGCCGAGGCCAGAGTTACTCCCGTCAACAATTTCATGCATTCCTTGTTTAACGATGTGGATTTGTACTTGAATAACAAACTTGTCAGCAGTAGCATGGATACTTACCCTTACAGAGCTTACCTGGCAAATCTCTTGACGTACGGAAAAGAGGCCAAGAACACTCATCTGGATGCTTGCGTGGTATGGAAACCTGACACAACAGGCGAGGACAAGGTTAACGACACACTCCTAACAGCAGATGACGATTCTCACAATGTGAGCTTTAACGACCGTCGAATGAAAATCCTGCAAGGAGGTAGTTTTGAACTAATGGATCGTTTGCATTTGGACATGTGGTTGCAAGAAAAGTATTTGCTCAACGGAGTGGATATCCGTCTGGGACTGAATCGCAGCAGTACCGCTTTCCATTTGATGGCTTATGCCAACGAGTACAAAACCATCATCCAAGAAGCCAGACTTTACCTGCGCCGCGTGGAAGTGTTACCTAAAGCGGCAAACGACATCAGTCACACGTTGAGCAGAACGACTGCCAAGTATTCAATACGACGCATAGAAGTGAAAACTTTCACCATTACTACTGGACTCCTACCTAAGATCGAAGATCATCTGTTCCAAGGACAGTTACCCAAACGTTTAATCGTTGGTATCGTGAGCAATGCAGCCCTCAACGGAGCTATCACAGCCAATCCTTTTCAGTTTAAACACTACAGAGTGTCCAAGATCGAAGTCAGTCGCGATGGCAAGACCTTGTGTACCAGACCTATCGAACCTAACTTTATCCAGAAGAATACTTGAGATCGTACTTGTCCCTGTACGAAGCTACGAGACAGCTAAGACCCAACACCAGCCACGGCATTTCGTACGAAGATTATGCAGGAGGTTACACTTTGTGGGCCTTTGATTTCACTCCAGACCAGGGCAGCGACGAGCGACATTTCCACCCTATAAAATCCGGTCAACTGCGTGTGGAACTTCAGTTTGCAGAAGCTCTCGCCGAGACGGTGAACGTTATCTTGTATGCCGAACTGAATAACACCATAGAAATCAACAGTTTGAGAGAAGTCATTCTAGACTATTAGAAGCTATGGAAGATTGTTATCCCTCTTTGAAAGATGGAGAATCTTTGGAAATGGAATGGGGGGATACCGTGGAAGCAGAACCCCAAGAAAAAGACGAAGAGGACGTGGTGGTCATGTCCCGATGGCCAGAACAATAACAACATTTAGTATCCTGTTTTGCTAAAGAACTGTCGGATAAAATTACGGAATTGACCAAGAAAGATTGTTTTGGATGTCAAAACGATCATCCCAGTCAAATTCAACACGATAAATGTATGATGATGAGTCAAGAAGAAAAATTGACGAGTATCTGGTCGACGCTTGGGGTGTCATCTCGGAAGAAACAGTGTTGCATCAGTGGTATAAAGACTTGCGTGAACATTCCTCTCCTCCATTGTCTAATCTGGAGATCTATCCCATCGAAGCTCTCTTGTCCCAGAGTGCGGAGACGAAGCGAAGAAACTGTTACTTGTCAGAGATTTTCAAGCAAAAAGTCAGAATTGAATTGATGACTTATCATTACCTGTGAAACAAAAAACAAAGAAAAATGGACACCTGGGAACTTTATTACCTTTTGAACAACAGTTCCGTACACTGCTTCTTGGAATCCTGTGGTATGCTCTAAAGATGAACTTCCTCATCGCAAACCTCAAGATCATCAAGCCTATGTCATCAACACGGACGACAGTCATCTCGCAGGAACCCACTGGGTAGATGTGTACCTTCCTCACGACGAATATGTGGAGTATTTTCATTCGTATGGAATACCACCTTTGGAAGACGACATCATCGATTTTATGAGAAGAAATGCCCAGACGACACAATTCAATAATGTGAAATTACAAGGCACAGATTCCATGGTGTGTGGACAATATTGTGTGTATTTTCTTCATCAACGCAGTCTTGGATATTCCTTAGAACATTTAATGACTTATTTTGATCTTAATTCTTCTAGAAACGATGACAAAGTAGATCGATTTTTTGTGACCGTTATGGCTATCTTTTGTCTTTAGCTATGAAACGTAGTGTACATCAGTGGCCTCATGACTTCCATCAGTGAAGATCTACCTTGACTTCACAACGTTGTCAACCTTGTCAAAAAAGTTTGCTTGAAAAAATTGTTTTATTGTTAGTTGTTTGTTGAAGAAAAATATTGCGTTTTGAAAAAATGTGTCTGTCGTTTGTTTTCACAAATTTTTATCATTATAAATGCTCTTTGACTTTTCTCCATCCTTCACCATGAAATCAGCTCTTTAGCGTTTCGACCCAACAAAAATCGTAGGGATGTTTTCTATCGCGTCCGCGCTTGAGTCATATAAAGCGAGGCAGTCTCCAGTCTGACCATCCATTGTTGACTCGTCCACCTATGAAGATGCCTTCAAGACTAGCCAAGCTGAACGAAGCCTATGTGAATTTACATCGTGTCAGGCAAAACCTGATACCCAAACCTGTTGAGATAGAGAATGTCAGGATGTTGAAAGTGGTCGAAGACCTGATCGATGAGCTCTTCAGAGAGGAAATCACGAAAGAGCAAGAGGAATGGACGGAGATGCACAGACTTCAGGAGCAAAGACAACAGCAGCAGCAACAGGAGCCAGACAAAGTTTTTTTTGCCACTGCCGTGTAGACGCGAAAGAACTCTTCTTCTCTTTCCGCCGAAGCAGACCCTATCCTGTCGGAAAGCCTGCAGCCAGACGGGGACGCAATCTTAGAAGATAAAAGATTGCCATAACTCCCCGAATAAAACAGCCTTCTTCAGGGCTACCCAACCCTCTAGAAAGAGATACTAGTCAAATTGCCATTTGTGTGTTTGTTTGTATGTGTGTTGCTGTGCGCGCGTGCCTATGTGGATAGTATATAATGGGTTATTTTCTTCCCCTTCTTTGTGGATAGTAGATATGGGTATGGATAGTAGATATTGGGGTTTTTGTCTTCCCGTTCTGTGTGGATAGTAGATATTGTTTTTTTTCCCCTCCCTTCTGTGTGAATAGTAGATATGGGTGTGGAAAGCAGATATTGGGGATTTTGTCTTTCCTTTCTGTGTAGATAGTAGAAATTGGGTTTTTGACCCTTCCCTTCTGTGTAGATAGCAGAGATTGGGTGAGTGGATAGTATATAATGGGTTATTTTCTTAACTTCCCTTCTGTGTGGATAATAAATATTGGGGTTTTTGTCTTCCCCTTCTGTGTGGATAGTAGATATGGGTGTTTTTTTTCCCCCTTCCCTTCTGTGTGGAGAGTAGATATTGGGGTTTGTTCCCCCCTTCCCTTCTGTTTGGATAGTAGAGATTGGGTGAGTGGTTAGTATATAATGGGTTATTTTCTTTCACTCCATTGCCTCGAAAAGATATCTCTTCTCTTGCCTAAAAATTTTTAGTCAATTTTATATTTTATGTGTGATAGATTGATGTTCATCAATGTATGGATGTGTTATATATGTCTATATCTCTACTGTATTTGTCTCTATCTAGGGTAGCGCGTATTCAGGTCAGACCCCTGCAACATTGTTGCCTTTGTTCCGCCCAACTGAGGTCAGCCACTTGCAATTTGACAATGTCTAGTACCGTGACGTCACCTCACCTATTCCATTCCTATTGTCCCTATACAAAAGGCAATATTTTTGTCTCTATTCAGGCCCAATCTTGTCGTTATACATGCCCACAGGGTTTTTGACTGGGATTTCCATTATCACTATAAATCTTATCGCTCTACGTGCCCACGACCTTTTTGACTGGGATTTCCATTGTCGCCATACAGCCCCACTTCATTACTATCACAACGTAAATTGAATACTGTCAAAACGTCCTATGTAACAGTCTCCATGCTCTCCAATAACATCATCTCCCGCCAAATATTTATTATGTATCTTCATGTACATTTTGATAGCACCCTATCTGTTTTATTCCCGGTAATTGGAATTTACTTCAGACGTATGAGCTCACATATTTCTAGCTGAGCTTAATTAATCAATCAATTTTCCCTAACAAATCTCAGTAGAAACACTGTGTCAACTTGACTATATCTGAAAAAGAAGAGACTGTTTTGCGCGAAAGAATCAATAAGCAACATGATTCTTTTTCAATTGAGACACCTACACGCACAAATTGGCCCCTTCATTCTGTTCTAAATTGATATGAATAAAAGTACGAAAGTAAATTAACCAGCTTCAAAGCTTCCCTGTGGGTATTAGGGCCAGGTCTTAATGTTTTTCACTGTGCAAACAATGTCAGCATCCACCGACCAACTTCATCTTGTTGACACGTCAGGTCCATTAACACGACAGATTGACAACGGCTTTCACTTGTAGGTGTTGGACAAGTTTGTACTTGAGCTACACATGAAACTCGAAGTAACGATGACTGACAGTGACTTAAACTTTTAGTAATTGATTTCGAAAATAGACTAGATAAAACACGTCATAATTTTCAGTTCCGTTTGTTCCAGTTTCTTGTCCTTGTATGAGAAATGTATTTCTTAGCCTGACGACTCAACTTATGTCAAAAGCAAAACTTCCCATTTCATTTTTAACCCGCAAGACTTCATGTTAAAAACAAAGACTTCTTTATTAAAATACCTGTACTGAAAGCGCAAACTTCCTTTTAAAAATATGCAATTAAGTATGTTACATGTACATGTACTTTCTAATTGTTGATAACCATTTGTTTCTTTCTCATCTACAGACAAAGTATTTACTTTCTTAATTATTGTCAGCATATTTTTGTTTTGTAATTCCATGATGTTGTTTGTTTTGTAATCTTGTCATTGCATAAGTTTCTATGTGTTATCTGACATTGTAAAGTGCTTATAGCTTCAAAACATTAGGCGCTGTACTAAGTCCACATTATTATTATTATTATTATTATTATTATTATTAGTAGTAGTAGTAGTAGTAGTAGTAGTTCAATATGTATCATTGACTTTCTGGAATGTTTACCGTGATTATCAATGTAAATCGTAAAATTTATTTCTTTCTGTTCTATTATTTTATATTTATAAATTGAATTCTCCATATGGATTAAATAAAAATGGGTTCATTAATTAACAGCTGTCATTTCGGTATCCTGCAACCCAATGGACCCAGCGGAATATCAGGGTTATATAAAGAATTATTTGAAAATGTCTCAAGTGTTTTCCTCCAATAAGTAGAAAAACATATATATCAAAGTATACATAATGAGCGGAAATATTGTGCATTATTTTTGCTTAAACTAGGTTAAGTACAATTAATGCAAGAAATCATTTATGTAAGATACTTTATTATTTTCTTAATTACTGAATTAGCTTTTGTATTTAAGAATCATTATTAAATATTTAAATATTTAATTTATTTTGAGATGCAACCGTGTACTGGATAAAGTCAGATTAATTTCTGTTTTACAATAACGTCCAACAAAGAGATGACAGTTTTGTCGTGTCTATTACAATTGCATATATCATGTGTCCATTGCATCAACAGCGTAGTTTTGCCTATTGCAATTACATATTACATATGTCCATTACATGAACAACGTAGTCTCGTGCCTATTGCATTACGTATTACAAGTGTCCATTACATGAACAACATAGTCGTACCGATTACATTTACGTATTACACGTGTCCATTAAATGAAGAGCGTAGTCGTGCCTATTGTAATTACGTATTGCAAGTGTCCATTACATGAACAGCGTAATCGTGCCTATTGCAATTACATATTACACGTGTCTATTACATGAACATTGTAGTCGTGACTATTACATTACGTATTACAAGTGTCCATTACATGAACAACATAGTCGTGCCTGTTGTAATTATGGGCGGAACACTGGCAACACTGTGGCAAGAGACTGACCTGAATACGCGTTACTCTAGGGACAAATAGAGACAAAGACATAGAGACGAGGTTAGAGACAGGGTTAGAGACATAGACAGAGACATAGACATATAAAACAAGCACACACACGCACACACAAACACTATCTCGAAAGGAGGGGGAGTAGTCCTTCGGCTTCTCTGAAGAAAACCTTCGTATGACACCTCGCGAAGCTCTGATAGGAAGTTCGATCTGTGTTGGCTCTTCCATCTTTCTGGTAGGATTGAGAGTGAAATGAATACTTGGAGAAAGACACTGATCCTTTATACAGGGAAGACACTGACCTTACATTGATATAAAGGGGACCATGGCGTTTAAAATGTAGTCATTTGACTTTTTGCAATCAAGATGAAACGATCTCATCATCTCGTGAAAAAAGGAAAAGAAAGTAAGAGGCAGAAACGTGACCTATCGCCTCGCACAGTAGCTGAAGTCTTGGCTCAAATTCGTGCCAGTGATTTTGAAGATGACATGAGTGAACCAGAATCCAGACCCAGGGAGTCTAAGTTAAACCAAAGTCCAGCACCAGTAACCCCTGAAAAGTACTACCACATTCGAGAAACGGATAAACTCTCCTCTAGAAAATTTAGATCCACAGCCTGCACATACACGGTGAAGTTTAAAGTTTTCAAGTCCGACGTACCGTTGGAGAAAACAGAGAAGTTCATCACCGATGTGTTGGATTCTTTGTTAACCACACTGAAACGGCAATGTGAAGCCAAAGAAGACGAACGCTTGACACTTTCCATTTATAACGACGGTCTGAAGTCATCCGTCTGGATCGAGTTTAGAAGGCCATCAGAACTGACACCTTTCAAAGTCATCGACAAGATTCGACACGTGCAGCAATCCAACGACAAGTTCACATCACCAATGGAAAAGCAACACTGTACATAGCCCACGTTTCTCCTCCCAAAGGGACGGGACTCAAACAGGTGTTATTGGTGGACGACCTTCGTAGCACCAAAACGAGGCTCGTCCGAAATAACAAACCTGTGTTTATCCCGTGTCATCGTGGTGGGGACGAACGTATGCTGACAAAATCGACACGGTAGAATGGAAAAGAGCCTGGAAAACTATTAAACAATCGGACCGAGCCAAACAACGAAGAAAAGCAGAACTCCTGTTACAGCAAGCTGGCCTATCCAAAGACACACCCTGTGGCATTCCTGAAATGCAAAAATTGCAAGACGTCTTGGCTCCACGTTACACCTTGAAAGTACACTCTCAAGAAGTGCGTGGACCTCTGTTGTTTCGAGGCAAAAATTTCAAAGACGGAAAATACATCCACGTTTATCATCACGATGAACATTTCAATGCGATCACCAGTATCGCCGGATTCCTGGTATACAGTTATTATTGTGAGAAATGTGACTATGGTTATAACAATCGAGAGCAATGCAAGTATTGTGGATCGAAATATGAGGAATGTTTGGCCTCTAAATCCTCTCTTGACAAAGGAGAAGAACGAGTGCATTGCTCAAATTGTCAGCAAACTTTTGTCAGCCCTACCTGTTACCAACAACATCTGAAGACACAAGGTTCACAGCATAAAAGTGCTTGCCAACTTCTGATATTGTGCCCTACTTGTGGACATGGTATACGTACATAATGCCAAGGCTCATGTATCTCGAGGAAAGAAACGATGTCACATTTGTCGCCAAATCGTGAACATGGTACACGATTGCTACATTGAAAAATACCATTCGAAACATGAAGTGGAAGATGACCAGAACAAAGGAATTTCATCTTTATTGATTTCGAACTCATGCAAGAGACTGGCATTCACATTCCTAATTTCTGCTTGTCTCATTGAGCGTGCGAGAAGTGCAGCCAAGAACCTATCTTTAGTCATTGCTATCACTGCAGTAAGATATCTGGAGGACGTGGAAAAAATCTTTCGAGGACCAAACACGCTGGCCGATTTCGCCAAATGGATCTTCGACCCCATCGACGAGATATGGAGCCAAGAGGATATCGAACGTTAAGAAGATTGTCATCGCAATGCCACGGTGATGTCTCACAATTTCTCGGGATACGATTGGCAGTATCTTCTGAAATACTATATCGAACAATGTACCGAACGTCATAAAGTCACTCTGAATGGAGCCAAAATCATTTCCATGCAAGTGGGACAAGTGCAGTTTAAATATTCGATGAGTTACTTGGCCATGCCTTTGAGACGAATTCCTAAAACGTTTGGAATGACAGAAATGGCCAAAGGCTATTTACCGCACTTTTTCAATGCTGAACAAATCAATACGCCGTTCTACCCCATTTGCCTGAGGCTCATTACTACGACCCCGACAACATGCGTACCAAACAACGAGAAGCTTTCTACGCTTGGTACCACACTCACAACCCGGACCCCTTCGACTTTCAGGAAGAAATGTTAAAGTATTGTCGTTCCGATGTGAACATTTTACGGCGTTGCTGTGGAAAATTTCGAGAAGTTTTCATGGAACACGGAGGGATCGATCCTTTGAAAGAAGCCTGCATCATTGCCAAGGCGTGTTCCTTAGTGTACCGCCAACGACACATGCCCGAAAACACCATGGCTGTCATCTGCTCGAAAACGATGAACTTTGTGAAACGTCAATACTCGGTCAAAGCTCTACGGTATAGTTTGTACGGAGAACGGACGAATGACACCTGTTTGCTGTACCACGCCGATGAGGAAAAAGGAAAAGAAATCAAATACTTAAACGTGTGTTCGCTGTATCCTTATGTGTGCAAATATTGTCACTCTCCCGCAGGGCACTGACAATTGCTGACAGAACACATCGACCTGGAAAACATTCGACAATACGAAGGATTGATCAAATGTAAGTCTTGCCTCCCACGAACGTGTACCATTCCGTTTTACCTCACCATTACCAAGGAAAACTGATGTTTCCCTTGTGCCGTACTTGTACCGAAACCTGCAACCAAGACCAACCTTGTCAGCGCATACAGGAAAAACGCACCTTGAGAGCAACGTAGGCCAGCGCTGAATCGTTTAAAGCTCTGGACCTGGGATACCAATTGTTAGAAGTGTACGAAATTTCCCAAGACAGAACAGTACCACAAATGCGACGAGACTCAGAAGGGAATTTTGGAGACTACGTGGATGCCTTTTTGAAGCTGAAACAAAAACCCAGCAACTATCCTTCCCGGTGCCACACTCCCGAAGACTAAAACAAAAATTCAAAGAAAAACACTTGGCGGAGGAAGGCATCGCTTTAGACCACATCGAGAAAAACGAAGGAAGGCGATCGTTTGCCAAAGTGATGTTAAATTCCTTGTGGGGCAAAATGGCACATCGACCGTGTTTACCCATGACGTAGTATTTGTTCGATCCTACCTGCTACTTCCAGATGATTCACGACAAAACTAAACACATGAAACACGTGGACATCCTTCGTGAGGACTTGATCCTAGTCAATTACAGAGAAGAACTTGACTTTGTACAAGCAGACGAAATTGGAAATGTCATCATTGCGGCCAAAGTGACAGCCCATGCTCGTTTAAAATTGTACGAAGCTTTAGAACTATTAGGGGATCGTGTATTGTATTTTGACACGGACAGTTGCATCTACATCGGTCACCTGCGTCACAGTCACCCTGACATCGAGGGAGACCGTTTAGGAGCCTGGACCGACGAGCACCCCGACGACAAGATTCGATGTTTTGCTAGCGGCGGTCCTAAAAGTTACGGCTACGAATACAGGGACCAACAAGGAGAAGTACACACGGAGTGTAAAGTGAAAGGATTGACTCTCAATTATCGCGCAAGTCAAGTGGTGAACTTTGACGTGCTGAAAGAAGCCTTGCAATCTAGAGAGGATCAAGATTTTAAAGTGACCACCTACCAACCTCACAAGATTGTACTTTTAGCCACACACCAAATCGTCAGTCGGTCTTTGGGAAAAGTGTATCTAATCGTGTAGCAGAAGCGAGTACGGCTTCCCAACCACTTTACTTTACCGTACGGACACGTTGATATTGGTCAGCATATAAAACGGGACAACGTCTAAGGCCGATAGTTCACAAACACCAAGGAAGAAAGATGAATACTTTAAAACAGACAACACCATTCAAGTTCGGAGACTCTAAAGTGGAGTGCGATGCTGTGAATGAGATTGCAGGGATGCCGTACGCTGTGACCTCAGCGATTTAGTACCACATCATGGGAACTTTGCTATGACTACTACAATACCTACCATGGAAAGTGATGCTGTGCGTGCCAAACATGACGGATGCGAAAGATATACCACTTGTTATCGTAGACCTTTTCATTTTACTGGTTTTCATGGTCAATGTCATCCTCCACGTGAAACCATGCTTCTATCACCCTACGGATGTCATCCAACCCTGAGGAAATACTATGGGTTTCACCGTACCCTCATCGAAGTGAGCCTGTAAAAGAATATTCGGTCCCTGCGCGTTTGTCTGAATATTGCGACTTTGAAAGTCGATTCCAAACCTTCCGAGTTAAATGGCCTAAATATCTGGGAGGACCTACCCCCGAAGAATTAGCCAGAGCCAGATTTTTCTACTTGGGCGAAGGGGATAAAGTCAAATGTTTCAGTTGCGGTGTGTCACTTCACGAGTGGGAGAAGAAAGATTCCGCTTACTTGGAACATGCTCGAAGGTCTCCGCACTGTCACTACCTACCTTTAGTTGGACGATCTCAGTAATCTCCGGATGGATACTTTACAAGAGAACATTCATGGTTTACCTCTGGAGCTGAGAGAACGCATTTACCGAGAGTTCGTCAAAATACAAGTCCAACGCAAAGAACAATTGCATCCGTTACGTCACCAATGTTGGAACCACTGGTACCTAAATGCTGAAAGAGGACTGGTTCATTTGAAAGCGTTCCAATGGTCAGACATTGTTCAACTGGACGAGGACCAGAAGTCTTTTGTTGCTACTCATCCTATTTCTTACAAGCTAGCCATACTGCAGCGAATTCCAGAGGAAGAGTTAGAGGAATACCAAAATCGTCTACGCTATCAAATTTTCTCTGTCTGTAGAGGAAAATTCTGTACGGTGTGTGGTGTGTTAACTAGTGACTAAACTATTTAGATACGCTGACGGAGTACGATCAGTTATGTGCAAAAAGTAGATTTATTACGTTCTAAGGTTTCGTCGATGAATTTGAAAGTGGTGGAAGTGGGAGCAAAGACAGCAGAGGTAGCCATAGTGCAAGGAATGTCACGTTTCAACAAAATTAATCCCATCTAACGATCAGTCTGAATGTTATTACGTGGTCTTGTTTAAAAGCCCAAGAGATAAATCGCACTCAAACTCCTCACGCCTATTTACTCGTGGATCTAAAACCCACAATCCCCGATTATTTGCGATTTCGTACCCATCTGTTTCGCCACTGGTGCCAAGACGGATGGCCTGCCGTGCACACATCCCCGTCGACTTAACAAAAAATTCTATTAAAACTTCGGACACTTTTGGTCTGTCTCACACATCGTCAACATGACGTCCCTTCAGTCTCATCTTCCCGTCAAATTGATTCGTGCTTTGTACGGCATCAATCGCGAAAAATCCACAAATACGTGCTTGTATCTTAGAAGCCAGTCTCAGTGCAGTCTTACAATGATTTATGGTGACAGCACGACAACTACTGCAAGTCATCGTTCACATTCCACATCAAACCGAATGCTTTTTTGACAGAGACAAAGTAACCTTGACGCAAGTGGCCGATCTCCACATCGACAGACAAACCAAAAAGCAAATCATTTTAAAACCTGGAGGTAGCGGTTGTCTAGGAGGTGTCATCATTCGCTCCCTCTTAAAATGGGATCCCAATGCCCACAAAGTCATCCCCAAGAACATGCTACTCCCAGACCCCAAGGGACCGAGAAGAAAAAGATTAGTGGTGTCAAGATCAGGTCACAGCCTAAGAAAAAGAAAAAGAAAAGCCGCCAGAAAAAGACCCCAGAAAGCTGCTTCTACCAGCAACAGAGGCACTTCGGCCAGGGTGCAACATTACATCCCCAAACCACGACCTGCAGCGTCTCCAGTAGCCTCAGGTTGTTCCACTTCTCCGTTGCTAGTCTTGCCAGCCAAACCCAATTTGACTCCAGTTCTTCCCCATTTGATGAAAAAATGGAAACCCGTGTCTCCAGGAACCTCTCCTCTAGCGGTGACACCCTCCACTTCTTTAGCCGCGGCGGCAGCTGCTCACAAGGTACCTGCCCCCAAAATCAAAGTCCAAGAGATATCGGACATGTTACAGAGTTTACTGGATTTATCCAAGCAAAAAGTGTCCCGATTTAGTCTGTTGCAAACCCCTCAACGACGCGTGATGCGTGTCATCAAGTTGATACGACGTAAAGACAATCAGTGGCGACGCATTCCACTATAAGAAAGACCTGGGGCAAACGATGCGTATCAGTAATTTTGTTCTCCTTAGTGCCAAAAGATGTCCCCCCCCCAGAAGTCATCCCTCTTCTAACCCCAAAGGTAAGAAGCGGAAAGGACTGCCTCCTCGATTAGCGAAACATTTAAACATGTTGTCCGTCTTGTCCAAACCTCTCCACCCATGTTAAAACAACTCATTCAAACTGCCTCCAAAGACGTCGTCGATACCGTGTGTGAATGTTGCCTGAATGTCTTGAAAGGTACAATACCTTTGTCTCACCATCAGAAAGAATGCTCAGCCAAGCATCGACACGTTCTTCGCCAAATGGTCCAAAAGAAGATATCCATCGTTGAAAGAAAAGATGTTGGTACAAAGCGGAGGAATTTTGCTCATGTTGTTAGGACCCTTGTATTGGGAACAATGCTGGAAGGACTCATGGAAGCAAGATATAAAAACACCAAGAAGATAAAAGGGGTCTCTGGAGTCAAACGATCTCAGACGTGACCATTGGAATCTGATGGAAGGACGAAAACTGACTTTAGTGCCTTACAAACGATGGATGGAATTCCATTCTTGGCAAGCACAACGGACCCTGCATTTACCTCCCAATCCTCATTTAACCGAGATGTCCCAGTTACAACACGAATTGGAATCGTTGATGGATCGCAGCGATTTGTCAGAAACGGAAAAATCGCAACGGTACGGACAAGTGTTCCAACGACTTCAGCACTTTCACCAGAAAGCTTTTGACGAAACAGCTCGACCGATTCTGAAAGATTTTAAGACCCTGATGAAAAGTCCATCACCACCACGACCACAAGTGACCAAGACAGACGCAGCCTCAAGGATGCGTGAGGAAGAAGAGGCACAAAAAGTATTTCAAACACCGTCCGCAGCTCCCATCCCTAGTAAGATCACAGCGTCCTTGTTGACCCCTTCCCCACACCCCGACGAAAAGAACTTAAAGAATGTGTTAAAAAGATGATGTCCACTCCACCTTCGACAGAAGTCAAAAAGAAAGAAGGGAAACCAGAAGTGAAAAAAGATAGAAAGACAAAACCCATTTCATTACCACCACTACCACCACTACCACCACTACCCTCAACTTCTATTCCAGTGGCACGTCGGACACGTAAAGCCGTTTCCAAGCCGCCACTTCACCTCATCCAAAGTAGCATCAGTCAAGAGTGGGTGACTTATTATAAAAGGTCCTGATGGAGAATGTGTTAACTAGCATTTACTACGATCATCACATTCTACAGGTTATGGAGGAGTGCAGAAATTTATCGTGCTGCCAAAACCCAACTCAAAAGTGTCCGTTTACTTCAAGTGCAACGATGGTTACAAGAACAAGCCACGTACACCTTACACAAACCCATTCAACGAAAATGTTCCAGATATCGCACCCGAGTGGAGGGCATCTATCATCAATGGCAAGCCGATTTAGCAGATGTCTCTCATTTGACCACCTACAATGGTGGCTGCAAATATTTCTTTTGTGTCATCGACGTCTTTTTCAAAATTTGCCTGGGTCGTGCCATTGACTTCCAAATCGAGTATTGATTTAGTGCGAGCCCTAAAACTGGTGTTGAACAAAGTGGGCGTCACCCTCTTCGATGGCAAACCGACAAAGGTACCGAATTTCTAAACCAAGCTTTCCAAAAAGAATTGACAAAACGAGACATTCATTTTTTCACCACCGAGAATCCAGAAACCAAAGCCAGCATCTTGAAAGAAAGCGTGTGGAAATATTTTACTCATCAACACACTCTCAAGTACATCGACGTACTACCGCACCTGGTACAAGCGAACAACCAATCTTGCTATCGGAGCATTCGATGTGCTCCCCAAGAAGTGACTCCCGAGAACGAAGTGACCGTCTTTGAGCGCCTGTATGGTACGTTCCCGATTGTGGCTGTCCCCAAAAAAGGTGAAGCGTTGACGACAGGAGGTTGGGTGATCTTTGGCAAACCCAAACGCACTTTCGACAAAGGTTAATTACCAGTTGGGTAAAACAACTCGAAACAATTCGGTGGTCCAGTTGGGACCACCGAATTGTTTCGTGCCACTGGACAAGTGCGTGGCGTCATACTCCCGTCTATAAATTGGAAGATGTGAACGTTGAAATGTTAAACGAACGTTTTACTTGCCTGAGTTAAAACGCGTGACCAAAAAGGAAGACGAAGTGTACGACATCGAAAGCATTCTCGACCGAGGAACCCATAAGGTGGGAAAAAGACGTGTCAAAGAAGTCAAAGTACATTGGAAAGGATATCCGCCGAGTTTTGAGTCTTGGATCGAAGCTTCACAAGTCATCGACTATAAAAAAAAAGTGACCATCATGTCCTTCAACATAGCCTCAACCACCACAGTGACCACTCCTTCACCAAGTTCTTCTGTGCACGATCTACAAAAGCAATCCTTGTGGGTGTGGTGTGTAGAACGTCTATCTAAAACGGAAATCGTCTTTTTCTGCCAAATCTTTGTGGTGTATTGTGATCGGTGCTGGCATTGCCAATTTGAGTTTGCAACAAGGAGACAGACAATTGTGGACCATTTTACTGAGCAGTTGCATCGGTTACCTTCTTCCCAATCCTTCCCTGAAATACTCTAACGGTAACAACGGGAACCTTACGTCCAATGTCAGTCACCCTCCCAACAGTCACAATAACAGCAACAACAATCCTCTTTTAGACACTCCTCAGACATCCAGCGACCCCTCGGACAGCAGAACTCTGGAATTACGAATAACCAATGTTACTTAACGTTACCTAGTGACAGTTCCGTGGACGTGTTTCCCAAGAACACCTTGTGCTGTTTCACGGCCAAGGTACCTCAGGCCATCCAACTGGATCACGAAGCCCATTGGGAACTGGCTTTGGTCGAAATGATTCACCCTACACGAATCAAAAACATCATTGAAAATTAAACACTTTTACGGCCGAAGTTCTGAACGACCAAGTGCAACAAAACTTGGATGAACTCGCAACTGCAGGTGACTCTATCTGTTAACAGTTCCTGCAGGCTATTATTTTAGCGGTCAACATCTGGTAAACACGATTGCTGACAGGTTCAATGCACTGTTTGGCAAAACCTTGGACAAAGCCAAACGAAGTGTCACGATCGAGTACCATAAAGTTGCTCGTCGCCTGCTGATGAAATTTTTAGAGGACAAAATGTTGATCATGACATTTTGTCCTGAATTGCTTGACATTTTGGGTGGAGACCTCAAGATGGTCAAGAAAAAAACGAAATACCAGCCATTACTAGCAACTTTGTTTGCGAAGTATTTTACAGCCCCGATAGAATTGAACCAAGGTTTAAATTTCATTTTCGTGTACTCCGATGTGGTGGAGTACAACGTGGTGGGACACACCTCCGTACCGTTAATGCGAGTCATTCCTTTCAAAGTGGATTCTGCCACGGCCGCTGACGATAAAGATGGAAATACCTATCACGTTCACCACGAATTTTGTACATCCTCACTATTTGTCCGTCACTAAGTCGTATTTCGACAGTGTCAACATTGCAATAAAAGGAGATCTGGGACAAAATATTCCATTCACCAAAGGAAAAGTTGCGGTGAACCTCTATTTTCGAAAACGATTTTCTAACGACTTGTAAGTCATGCATCCAGTGTACCGATGAGTCGCTCGACAGCGAGGACATGGTTTAGGAGATATGCTGAAATGGGAGTTTCGTTTGGTGGGTTCTTTTTTGAAACCGATGGTGACACGAGGATTGCACGCCTTGAAAGATGCCGCGTTGACGCAAGGCAAAAAATTTAATTAAAATGTCATCATTGACAAACAAAATCCCAAAGAAGCTTTCTTGAGAGCAGGCAAAAATGTCATGCTTCAAACGGGCAAAGACATTTTGGGCCGACGAGAAACTAGTATAAATGCCCTGGACACTGCCGAGTCAGACATTTCTGTTTCCCTGACGCCACATCAAGGACAAAGCAGAAAGAGACGACGACGAAGATACCCTTCCAGAGGCCTTCACACCCCCAGAGCGAGAAAGGCTAAGAAAAGAAGAACCGATCGAGAATTAGAAGTTTTTGATTATTAAATCACAGAGAGAAAAAATGATGCACCGAAAGTCTTGCTCATGTTCCAAGTCAGAACTGGATCTGTTTGCCATGCCACCCACCAGGATGATGATGCAAGTATCCCAATGGGTAGAATTTCATCCCGTCTCTTCTTTGACGGATTCAGGTCCCATCGAATTTGAAATCAAAGGACAGCCCGAAGATTACATCGATCTGAATAGCAGTTACTTGTACTTGAAAGTCAAAGTGATCAAAACGGACGACACCCCTCCGGAAGCCTATGCTAGAGTAGCTTCCGTCAAACATTTCATGCATTCCTTGTTCAACGAAATGGATTTGTACTTGAACAACAAACTAGTCAGCAGCAGCATGGATACTTACCCTTACAGAGCACACCTGGCAAATCTCTTGACGTACGGAAAAGAGGCCAAGAACACTCATCTGGATGCTTGCGTGGTATGGAAACCTGACACAGCAGGCGCCAGACGGAGGTTTTGTGGACTGTCAAACGGACAGGAAAGAGTTCTCCTTCCTGTGGGAAAACCTGCAACCAGACGGGGCCACAATCTTACAAGATAAGAGACTGCCATAACCCCCATCAAAACAGCCCTTTTCAGGGCTACCCTTAACAATCTTGAAAAGAAATAGTAGTCAAATTGCCAAAATATTTGTCTGTCTTTGTGTTTGTCTGTAAGTTAAAAAATAGAAGTGTTTCTATAAGCTCTTCCTTTCTCTGCCGTGTAAGAGTGTGTGTGGTTTTGTTTGTGTTTGTGTGCGTGCTCGCACGTTTGTTTGTGTGTGTATTTGTGTTTGTATGAGTGCGCGTACGTTTGTTTGTGTGTATGTGTGCTTGTAGCGTGCGAGTACGTTTGTTTGTGTTTGTATTAGTGTTCGTATGTGTGCGCGACGTTAGTTTGTGTGTGTATGTGTGTGTGCGTACGCGTACGTTTGTATGCATGTGTATTTGTATCCGTGCGCTTACGTTTGAATGTGTGTGTTTATAGACTGCGCGTACGTTTGTTTGTATGTGTTTGTATGAGTGAGCGTACGTTTAATTGTGTGTGTGTGTTTGTAAGAGTGCGCGTACGTTTGTTTGTGTGTGTATGTGTATTTGTATGCGTGCGCGTACGTTTGTGTGTGTGTTTGTGTACGCGCGTACGTTTGTGTGTGTATGTTTTTGTGTGCATGTGCGCACGTACGTTTGTGCACATGTGTGTTTGTGTGTATGTGTGTTTGTTTTTCCGTTAACAAAAAACCCTTGTCCCTGCACAAGTTTCCTTCCCACTACGAGATCTCATGCTCGGTTTAGCTAAATGTCTGAGCCTCACGAACAGATCTCTTCGTCTTAATTACCTACACCTTAGCGACACTATACAAACAAAGAATAGGGACATAGAAAAGGGACATTATAGAGACACATTTAGGGAAATTGTAGGGACATTAAAGCTACGAAAAACTTTTAATCCGCATAGCCATAGCGTACCTAATCATATGTCCCTGAATGTACAAATATTCTAAAGCATAACAGATCACATAGACTAGCTCAGCTGACTGCTCAGATCTATAAATAACTTACGAATAATTAACTACGAGATTCCCTGCTCGGTTCAGCTGAAGTTAGGAGTGTTTGTGTGTGTGTATGTGTGTGTTTGTTTGTGTGTGTGTGCTTGTGTTTGTGTGCGTACGCGTACGTTTGTTTGTGTGTGTGTTTGTGTGTATGTGTGCGTGCGTACTTTTGTTTGTGTGTGTATATATGTGTGTTTTTGTTTGTCCCTATAAACTCCCTTTATTCCTATCAAATTCATTTCACCTATCTACCTACCTACAGTAACGCGTATTCAGGTCAGCCACTTGCAACACTGTTGCCATTATTTCCCTAGTGTCCAATACAGTGACGTCATTGAAGCTGGAAATATTGAGACTATAAATATAGACTTGGGTTTTCCACAGGTTGTAGCTATAAATAGATACTAGGTTAGTTCATAGGACTTTCCTACAAGATGAGATTATAAATAGACAGCGGGTTTTTACATAGGAATTTTCCACATGTTGTAGCTAAAAATAAAACTAGGTTTCAGGAAAGGAATTTCCTACCAGTGGTGACTATAAATAGATACTAGCGTTTTTCCACATAATTTTTTTGGTACTTTATTTTGTGAGATTTCATCTTCTCTTACATTTTAAGCTAACACAAGGCATTTTGGATAGTGAGTATGATATAATGGATGGTATGGTGTGTGTAATGGATGGTATTTTTTGTAATATAAGGGATATATATTTTGTGAGATTTCATCTTCTTCTCTTACATTCTAAGCAAACACAAGGCATTTTGGACAGTGAGTATGATATGATGGATAGCATATTGATGTGATGGATAATATTTTTGTGGTGTAAGGAATAGTCTTTTTTGTGAAATTTCATCTTCTTCGTTTACATTCTAAGCTAACACAGAACGTTTTTGTGTGTGTATGTGTTTGTTTTATATGTCTGTCTCTATGTCTCTAACCCTGTCTATAACCAAGTCTCTATGTCTATATCTATGTCTTTGTCTCTATTTATCCCTAGAGAAACGCGTATTAAGGTCATCCCCTTTCCACAGTGTTGCCAGTGTTCCGCCCAATTAGGGTCAGCCACTTGCAACACTGTTGCCAATGTCCAGTACCATGACTGTGGTAAACCCCTCCTCAACTTATTTGTGGCGGGTTTACTGGTTTTGGCTTTCGTATCTAGAGGTGATCGCCAACGGTGAAATTTGCCCGGTATCGAGTAAGGTCAATACAAAGTATGACTTATTGGTGGAATAAATAGATAATCTGAGCTAATATATAGAACAGAATAACACGAGCCCCCGTTACAAATAAAGACAAAATTTAATCAAATTCCAAAAACAATAAAATTTCACAAGCAAATGATATAAACGTTACAATTCGAAAGATACACTTCTTTCTTTTCGAATCAAACTAATTAAGGAATTTCAAAATGCAAATAAGATTATAAAAATAGCCGATTCTGTTTACGATAGAATCAAATCATCATTTAACCGAGTGAGAAATCGAATAACACTGCCTTGCATCGATTCATAAC
Organism: Megalonaias nervosa; assembly: GCA_016617855.1. Lineage (NCBI taxonomy): Eukaryota > Metazoa > Mollusca > Bivalvia > Unionida > Unionidae > Megalonaias > Megalonaias nervosa. The sequence goes on along the minus strand of JAECUM010011701.1, from coordinate 20,467 downwards.
CTGGTGTTCGGTCCCGTCCAAAAGGTCCACTCAGACTGTACTTCTGGCTCCTTCGCGCCTGTAAGTCCCTTTCGCTCTACTTCCCTCTTTCCAAAATTCTTGGTATCTCGTATTTTTCCCTTTTTGGCTTTACACTCTGTTTGGGTTGCAAAACGTGTCTCTTCCCGAAACTATCTCACCTTGTAAAAATATAAACAAAAGCAACCTAAATCTTCCGTCACATTATACGGGAATAAATCATTAGTCTCACCCCTCGAGGTCAGATGTAATTCTATCGGATTCAAACAGACGTCGATGGCTATCTAGACTAATTGGTCATAACAGAACATACAACCTAGTTCCACAGACTAATGGTCTGCTAATTGCCATTTACACCACACCGAGACATTAATTCCTTACTAGTCTCATTACACGAGAATGAATGAAATTCCTTTCCCTACGTTAGTGTTACAAGTACACATAATAAACTCGTTCGGATAATTTCCACGGCTTCCCGTAACATCTACATTCCAACAATTCGTCAAGGTATATAAATAAACAATATCATTGTACGGACTCAGATAAACAACTCAACACAATTATACCATATCAAGAAAATTGATCTACGACTCAAACAATTAAATCTCTGCAAATACATGCAAATACATGCAATTAAATCCAACAAATCATCATAGTATCAACAACTTACCTGAGATTTATGCAAATACCTTGTGTTTCAAGCTTTTGGTGTTTTTACGTTTTTTTACGAGAGATTTACTCATTAAATTTCTCGGAGCCCTCTGTTCTTATGTTCTTTTCTCTTGTAGAAAAGTGCAGACTGATTTGCAAATTCCACTACTGCACATTTAAACTGATAGTTTTTCGTGTGAACCACGCCCCCTTCCACAGCGTAACCAATCAGAATTACATAAAATTCCCGCCTCACTAGCATCGAAACACTGCAATACGTCTGACAACAAATGGCTACCAACTGTTTTCTGGTCAATGTCCCAACTGTCAGCTTTCATACAAACCAGGATTTGAACTCGGTTCCGGTAAGTTTAAACAAACTAAGTCCTTAATTATATATCGATAACTCCTGACTTTGGCTGAACCAATCCGTACATTATGGCCTTTCAATTGCGGCCATATCCCCATAAATCTAGTTAATCGTACATGTGTCTAGCTAAATGTTGCCTACAGAGATTAACAATAACCAAACAGATATCGACCTAAAAATTTGGCCCTCTGTTTCATATATAGCAGTATATAGAAAGTATATATATAGAGTATATATATATATATAGTATATATATATATATATATATATATATATATATATATATATATATATATATATATATATATTTCGCGGTAAAGACGATATCGGCAGCATCAAGATGAAAACGGAGGTCCAACTGTATTCTGTACTAAATTTTTTCTTCTGTCGTGTATTTGTCTATTTGAAGGTAATGAAAGCTGCAATGTCTCAACATCCTACGAAACAGATAATTTATTTTGCGTCAAGAATACTCCAGATCTACGGCAGAGCCTTTCTCCTCATGAGATCGTTTGCGGTCTGCCTAGCTCCAAAACAAATTATAATCCGAATGAGGGAGCCGCTGTATTTCAGTTGGTGGACCCGCAATCAAAGGGTGGCGGATTCAGTGCGGGCCCCAAGTCTGCTCGCTGCTGCCTGGTGTGTCCCTGGGGAAGGCGCTTAGCTCCATTACCTCAGCATGACATTATTATCTTTGAAAAAATGTTATAAGTATACGATTCAATGCCTCCCCAATTTCTGGTTAAAGGCATTTAAAATTAATTTTCTTTTTAAAGATATTTAACTGAATGTATTTTTTTTTTCTCCTTATCAATTGCCAGTAGCCTTTTGTTTTACACTATTTTGCGAACGCTGTTTTTAACATGAGTGGGTGTTTATGTAGAGCAAATACTTAAATCAATAGCAACCTCTGATGAGATAGGATTGGAGCCCTCATTCTAGTAATTAAAAAAACAATTTGAGAAGGAATGTCAAACCCAAGCTTAATAACCCCAAATTAGACATAATATATGGTGCACATGCAGGTAATTTAAATTCAGCAGTCACAGAGAGATCTCAGGTTAAGATAATCCTCATAGTTCCATTATTCCAATTTAATGTTAGTTACAGTTACGGACTGCCAGTGTTTTAGGAATCTGAGCCTGAGATTGAGTTCTTGCTTAAAAAGTTTGAAGAATACGGGTCCCGTTCTCTTGCGCAGGATGTGAAAGCGTTTTTCATATTTAATTTTTTTTTTTTACCAAATGACACTTTTTAAAAAAGTAAGGGCTATATCATGCCGAGGGAGCTGTAAGTTAGGTTCCTTGTCAAAGGGCACCAGAGGAAGCTGTGAGCTAGGTTCCTTGCCAAAGGGCACACAGAGGGAGCTGTGGGCTAGGTTCCACGCCAAAGGACACACAGAGGGAGCTGTGAGCTAGGTTCCTTTCCAAATGGCACACAGAGGGAACTGTGAGCTAGGTTCCTTGCCAAAGGACACACAGGGGGAGCTGTGAGCTAGGTTCCTTTCCAAAGGGCACACAGAGGAGCTGTGAGCTAGGTTCCTTTCCGAAGGGCACACAGAGGGAGCTGTAAGCTATGTTACTTTCCAAAGGGCACACAGAGGGAGCTGGGAGATAGGGTCCTTTCCAAAGGCCACACAGGGGGAGCTGTAAGCTAGGTTCCTTGGCAAAGGGCACACAGAGGGAGCTGTGAGCGCGGTTCCATTCCGAAGGGGCACACAGAGGGAGCTGTGAGCTAGGTTCCTTTCCAAAGGGCACACAGAGGGAGCTGAATCGGGCTGACCTTGGCGGGTATTCAAACCGTCGACCTTGGATTACGAATCGGACGCTTTACCAGCTGAGCTACCGCAAATCCCAGAACAGGAATGTATACATTATTGTTAAATGTAAACCTTTGATCTCGAAGGCGAAAACATTTGGTGTTGTTTACTCTTGAGATATCGGGTACCTATTTGAATGATGCAAACAGCATTTTCATGTTATTTTTCATTATAAATTCCAAATTAAATCATAGATTTAGAAATGTCCCACTACAGAGATTTCGCGGGGGGGGGGGAGGGGGGAGGGCTATAGTATGTGCATTTTTATCCATCGTTTGAGTGATTATCATTTGAGACCAAAAGACTATGAATTTCAAATCTTTAAATATGCCGTTCATATTTTAATCAATCGCATCATTTATTAATTCAGTCAAACGGGGGAGGGGGATCTCAACAGCTTTGTTTTCCTGTTTGTCTGTTGGTCTGTCTATGTATCCATTTCTGTCTCTATGTATGTATGTATGTATGTATGTATGTATGTATGTATGTATGTATGTATGTATGACTTTGTTTCCTCTTCAACCGTGATTATATCAGATTAATCAAATTCAGGATAATACAAAATCATGAAATACAACAAAAAAGTGACAAAAATAAAAGCGTAGTACTGTGTCAGCTACCGTACTGACAAAACGAAACATCTCAATACCTGCAATCATACAAATATGTAGTCAGAGCTAACTAAGAAATGGAAAACTTATACAAGTGTAACAATATGTGTATTTCTTTCTACATGACAAATGTATGCATGTATAAATGTTTGTATGCATGTCTGCGTGCATGCGTGTACCTATGACTGACTGACTTTATTATCTCTTCAGCAAAGATTACATCAGGTTAATAAAAACACGGATTATATATAATGCAAAATCATGAGCCACAACAAAGAACCGAGAACGTGCACAAGAGAAATACTGCATCAACTAACGCCTTTACAAGATGAAATATATAATACGTACAATCATATAATCATCTCCAGGAAATTTTGGAACTAAATATTCCTTGGCATAATATGGCCCCAACCTTTTTTTTACATATTTGCCTGTAACTGCTAATGCCACAGCGAGTGTTACATCAAGCATATATTATTACGTGATTAACAATAAACTTGGAATAGGAACGACACCGATTTTTATGCGTGTATTTGATTATATTTGAGAACTATGCTATAATTAATTCTAAAGCTAGTGGCAGAGAAGTTAAATAAATTATCCGTATCTAGATTGACAAAATGAAAAGGAAGAGTTGGAAACTGTGTACAAATGGTAACAACATGTGTCTTTCTTGCTACAAGGATAATGTATGCGTTAATGTATGTTTCCATGCGAGTATGTATGTATGTATGTATGTATGTATGTATGTATGTATGTATGTATGTATGTATGTATGTATGTATGCATGTATGTGTAACGGGGGGGGGGCTTTAAAACAATAAAGCCTCTTTAATTGATTTGGCGATCGTTAACTAGGGAATGACCTCCCACGGTGTTATTGCCCAGTGTGGACGGATAGATGGAACGTTAACAGATAACTGAGCAAGACTATTGAAAGATATAAACAACTACAAGCCCCCTTTACCAATAAATAAAAATAAATTTTAATTAATTGATACATAACCAAAATTTCACTTTTCAATCCAGCAGATTTACATTGTTGGAATTTAGTCGCAGTGTTCAATTTACTTCATGTTACGAGTGGTGAATTAGAGAGTACAATTTCCACGCTTGACAGCATCACCTGGCGTCTGTCTCCTCTTGTCTTGTTTTTCCATGTCTAATGCATACGCTTTGTTCCCCTTTCTGACCCTGATTATTCCGACCTCTCTTAGATGCGGACTTCCCCCTTTTACTGACCCATCGGGTTTCCTTTTTCTCGGGAGGGTATGAAACTGTTCCCTTAATGCTGTTTCTTTCCAAACAAACCGTGCGTCCTAGCACTATAGCCTGTCCTTCCCTTTTCAAGACAGATATCTGGCCTTTCTCCAGTTAACGAGGGAAACACTATTCTTATGTTCCCACGGAGTTGGACCTGACTTCTCACAAGGCAAGAATCGAACTAAAGAAATGTGTCTAAAGTTCCTACCTATAAATTCTCAGTCTCCCAAAGTGTACGCCTTAAGGTTTTCTGACCAATCGGAAACAACTGTTCCTAAACCTTCCCCCAAAATAATCATGTCTTTCATCAGATTTTAGCAGCCTAAAATATGCTGCAATTAGCTTTCCTTTGAAGATCAATTATTTGACATAAAGTCTCCTCCAACCGATATGGTCGGTAATTCTAATGTACTCTCTGTCACTATACCGTTACGATGACTCGGTCAATTCCACTGAAGCTTAAGCGTAGACCCTTTTATGTTTCAGAGATGAAATAAGAGAAATCATTGCACTTTCTCAAGACCTTTCTGGCTTGACTATGATAACTTCAATGCACAATTTATTCAACTTTAAGTTTCAGTAAGTCTTCAAAATTCGCCACATTACAGTATGTATGTATGTATGTATGTATGTATGTATGTATGTATATATGTATGTATGTATGTATGTATGTATGTATGTATGTATGTATGTATGTATGTATGTATGCATGCAGGACTTTATCATTCCTTCAACAGAGATTACATTAGGTGAATCAAATTCAGGATGATACAGGATCCCTAAACACAGCAATGAATCAAAGTAGCTAATAGATGAAAAATAGATTCAGTGTAATGCGTGATACTGAAACACATCAATGAAAAAAATTAGAATCTAGAAAAGGAATGCTGAATACTGCGTCAACAATCACATTTACAAATTCTAGTACCTAATTAATTATGACCGTAAGAATATATCTTTCGATATATATTGGACCTGTTTTCACTTACCTAGTATAGTACATATCACTCTCTAAGCGTTTACCTAATGGAAGTAATGGTATAAAAAAATAATTTACATATATACACGTGGAATAAACATGAAACAAGCCCCGTATGGAAAATGAGAACCAGAGGTGACAATCTGTGGTAATAATTATACTATATGATCCAGAGAGCTTTACATCTCCGTGGGTACAATAAAATTGGGGATTTTACGACAAGACGTTGACAGATTTCTTTTCATTGGAAGATAATATACTACTTATTAATACTGTTATGTTAGGACATGTTGGTTGATAGTAGGGCATACATTTTATTGTAGAATGAAGCTATGCTGATTGTCGTCACCAACATGTGTCTATTACATACATCATCATCAATAGACAACAAACAGTCTACCCTGCTTCCAAGAAGTGTCTCCAGCAATATATTGTCCTCCTGACTGAATAGGTCAACCCCGTCTCTCACCTCTAATGTGTCAATCACTCTCTCAAAGAAAACATTGCGATCCGCAAGTAACATTTTGGAACCTAAAATAAGATGTTTCGCTCTGTCGTCCGTTTCCTTTCCACGGAGTCTGCATATCATAGCTTTACCAACAGGCATGATATATGGTTTTACTATTTCAGAGAGAGGCCATAACATCGATGGAAATTTGCGTCCGAGAACCCATATACTACTTGGTTCTTAATCCAAATGAATGTTTCTGAAGTGAATTAAGTCGTCCCTTAATTACATATTTGTTCTCCAAGTAGTTTCTTCATGACTTTGAATAACATCAATAATGTGCCGATTCCAAATACTTTTGCCGTCTGACTGCGTACTCTAAAAGAACGCATCTCGGGCCATATTTTGTGGTTATTCTGTCAATGTCTGGTATAAAACCCGTCTGTTATAAAAGGTTTATCAGATACTGACATAAACGTACAGTGAATATCTTTTTCCAGATAAAAGACCGCTCACACATACACAGTCGGTTGAAAAAAGAATAATTTCGTCTTAGCTACGTACGTATGCTTCCATGACCAAAATTCTAAAGTACTGCACGTTGCCTCTCTAGGCGAATATTGATCTACCGCTTGCATACGTCTCACTACAGAGCTATGACATAACTCGAGTTCTTCCATATTGGAGTATGTGGTACCTGACCATAGTTCGCATCCATATAGAACCGAAGGTAGACTAATTCTTTTCCAAATTTGCAGACTTGTTAATGGATTCATCCTGCCGTCTCTGATACCAATAAAATAAAAAGAGCTTAACAAATATTTGCCTTTATCGCATGCTTCTTTTAATGTGTCGTTTGGTTTTAAGTTGTATTTTAGGGGTATACTGGCATACTTCTTACTTTTGACTACTGTAATTGGAGATTTGCCAAACAGAAAAGAAGGGAAAACAGTCATTCTTTAGTTAGCAAACAATATTGAGCAACTTTTATCTGCGATATATCTAAGTCTCCCCCTTTTCACATAGTTAGAACTTGCATCAAGCAAATGTTGCATCGAATGATGTGAATTAGACATTACAGCTGTGTAATCTGCTAATGCGACACAAGGCAGGTGGAGATCGGCAAGATTTAGACAATGCAAAGTGTGATCCGATTCAGTGATAAAATCACCTATCATGTATGTATGTATGTATGTATGTATATATGTATGTATGTATGTATGTATGTATGTATGTATTAAATTGCCTTTTCGCATTGACTTTTATTGACCATATTATATCGTATTAAATGAATCGAATTGAATGTAGTTGGTTTTGATCAAAAGTGTTGCTGTAATTTAAGCAACCAAGATAAACTTAATCTTCAGCTGTTAAAAATACGAACAATTTTAGCCCCCAGGAAGTTTACAGCCCCAGCTGATAATTGATTAAGATATGTCTTAACACTACAGAGATTGGCTAGTTTACAGATTCAAGGAATCGATTATCTAGCAGATTTCACTGGTTATCAAGCAGATTTTACCTCTCTGACATATTCGCTGTTCGAGGTTTAGGAGATTAGCGTTAGCGTAAGGATGAGGATTAATGTGTTGTTGTTGTTGTTGTAGGGTTTAACGCCATTTTTTTTTAGCACAAAATAGGCTATATATAGTGGGCCAGTATAAATGATGGAGGAAGAATCCGGGAAAACTCCGGAAAGAACAACCGACCCATGAGAAGCTACTGGTAACCTTTCTCACGTACCCACATTGGCCGAGACCGAAACTCGAACCCACGCAGACAGAGGTGAGACGGCAGTGATCCGTAACGGTGAGCGCTTTAGACCACTCGGCCACTCGGGGCCTCGATTAATATGTACGTAAGAGTTTTTAACGGTACGTCATCATAATAGTGTCTGTATGATGCCATCTAAAAGTAAAATTAAAAAATATAAAAATGAAGAAATGCACAACAGCTTTAGAAAGATAAGACGTTCCGAATAAGTGTAAGCAGGAAGTAAAACCTGAGAGACTATAATGTTAAAATTGGGTGAAATATACTATAATGTTAAAATTGCATGAAATTATATATATATATATATATATATATATATATATATATATATATATATATATATATATATATGTGTGTGTGTGTGTGTGTGTGTGTGTGTGTGTGTGTGTGTGTGTGTGTGTGTGTGTTCAGTCATATCGCTACGATGTCTGCAGTGTGGCAGTTTATAGAGATGTCTAGCACTGGGGCATCATGCCGCAGACATGTAGCTTGATATCCCATCCAGTCACATTATCCTGACGCCAGGCCAACCAGTCTAACACTAACCCGTTAATGCTGAGCGCTTAAAGAGGCAGCTTTAAGTACCATTTTATAAGTCTTTGGTATGTCACGGCCTCAGTTCGAACCCGCAACCTCCTGCATCCGAGGCAGACGCTCTAACCACTAAGCCACCGGAACGGTCCAAGATAGAAGATAAAGGTAACATACAAATCCTTAAAAGATAAAACACAATTAGTTTAAAAAACCGCATTCCCTCAACAAGAAAAAACGTTAATTTGTTCGGGCATATTGTAGAAACAAACGACTAGACAAGGATCACATATATGCAAACTCCGCCTGCTCTCCCAGATTTACACGTAAGTGGTTGATCATTGATTTTTAATTTTTATTATATTTTTATGTGGTTTTTTTTTGGGGGGGGTGCGGAAAAGGGAGGCTCAGTCACTCTATCTATTGTATGATAAGTATATCATTTTTAGAGCCTTTATGCAATTATCCAGCAGTCGTTGACATCCTATCTTCAAAACCATTTTAATTCCTCCTTTTATGCCACAGACAAATACACAAACTTCTATTATTTTACATTACACCGCTTCTCTGTATTTCTCTCTCACGATCATAGACATTGCCAATTTCAATAACCACCTCCAAGGAAGGCAATGTTTTAGCAAGAAAAAAAGATGACTGAATTGCTTGAGGTGACTTTTTATTAAACGTGAATGATACTGCTGATTCATTCTCTCTGAATCCGGCTTGTAGGACCACGACTCCGTCTGTGTCCGAGAGCGCAGCTTGAAGCTCATATGGTAATGTATAGCTATTCCCGTCTGGTTTATCCTTATCAATCCACCGATAGAACCCAAAAGCAACCACTAAGATACTGATAAACAGCATCTTAATTTTTAGCGTACATTGGCTATGCGATTTTACATGTACTTGAAGATTTAAACAGGCGACGTGCTTAAGCGAATCATTGTGAAATCAATATATCGTTTTGTTCGAAATGGACAACGTTATTAATCTGATAGTCCTCCTGACTTATGTGCCCCGAAAATATTTTAGTTGCAAAAACTCAGGTTATCAAATGTTTGCTAAGCGTTTTTCAGTACAAGAATATATCGCATAAAAATCCAAGAAATATCAAATTGCCCCAAAGTGTATAATCAAGTATTGATTTCGTTTCCTTGTCCATAATCCTGCATTGATTTTAGATCCCTGTAAGAAGCAAATAAAAAGTGGTTTGAGAGAAATCGTTCTCTACCGGCCTCCTTGATTTTTGTATCAAAGTGATATGTTGTGTAGTCTTACTCCTTGGTCAATGAATATTATTTATTCGCCAAATAATTTCTTTTCACTTAAATATTCCTGTGTAATAGTGACAAAATGATATACTAACTTACATCAGTTAAAGAAAAGAAATCATTGCAGCCTGTTCTCTATTTCTTCCCTGGTTTTTTGTGTCAGAGCTGAAGTGCACGAAGTGTTATATAGAACATATTGTTAAAACATTATACTTGGGAGTGTTTTATTCATGGGACTGAGATAGCAAGCAAGTTTGTAATACTAGAGGTGAAACTTTCAGATTTTTTTATTATGAAATTTATGTCTATGGTTTAAAAGGTAAATATCGTTCCATATGCCGCATGTTCTGCACGAAAATTGCGTGCGGTCTAATTAAAAAACTATTGATCAAAAGCCTAATCCAATTCAGATGTCATGATATAGCTGTAGCTGTAATTTGATTGACTTATGGTGCTTATTTATCCCCAATAGGGGAACTGCAGAACATTTTCTTACCTCTCGAAAATCTATGGACCTAAGCAAAACTACACATTTACTCACACACTCTTTTAGATGAGCAAAAAATAAAAAAATGGAAATGGACACTCAAAACTGGAACTAAATTGCGCGTTGATAATTCTCTAGATTGCTACTATTTCGCTACTTTTTACTCTATATAAAATTAAAGTGCTTTTCAATCTATATCCAGATCAACTTCAATCTCCAGTTCTGCAAAAAAGGCACAATCTGTTATTTAATAATCAACATAAATATGTTTCAAAGAACTAACTACCCGCGCTATCACGCATCCATATAGAAGTGGCTCATCGTGGCAATCCCGTTACACTTCACGCGGTTTTCATGCAATATATCTTGAATGTTTTATGCAGCAAAGACCACGTTCGTACAAATATTATACAAACCACCTTTTTGTCTTAAAAGTGTGCTTGTGTCTAAGACTTCAAAACAATCAGAAAATCAGTTATGCGAGTAAAATATCGAATCCGAAAGTGTTTTGTTACTTGTGCTATCAATGTGATCATTACTTCGGTAAAACACAATAGAAAAAATGCCCGACTTAACAAGCTCCACGTAGTGGTTGTAATGATCAAATATGTTAAATCGGTGTGCAGTTTCAGAGAGTAATCAAATATGGATAAACCTCGCAACCCATACTAGAATTTACATACACATGTAATATTACATATTTCCGCGACTGCTTCAGGAAACAGACATCTTTTTGGAGTCTCCTAACGGGACCTAAATTACGAACAAAAGAAAATATTTATAGATATGAACTGTAGATATTGATTGTCGGTTCGTACATAATAGAAAATGGGTATGTGGAAATCTGCAAAACTGTCCTATGGATGCTGAAATATTAGCTGCCATATGCCAGAGGTGTCATCGGAAGTGCACAGAAGCGGAATGATATAACTCTTCTTCGAGATCAGAAACTTTTGCTGGAAACGTCGAAATAAAAAGAAATTGCTGCTACCTTTGCTCTGTGTCTTCAGTATAGTAGAACCAATCCCAAACCGTTAAAAAATGAAAATATTAAAATCTCTTTATGAATACTATGAGAGTACTTAAACACGCGTCATGCATTTGATCATATTCAATTCATCTTGGATGGGTTTATTAAAAACGTCGTTACATGCGGGTTTCACGTAAATATTACTTTTGTTAATATTACATCTTTCCAAATTTTTGTTGCATTTGTAAGCAAATGCCTTTTATTGAGAGTCGACTTTACGAAGATTTAAACGTTCTTGCAATTACCAGTTAAATGGGTATATCAATTACAGGGACATGGAGCTCCACGATCTCCTGACCCAAAATAATTTGTAATCTCGGGAGGAAGAGAACATTTAATACTTGTTCTTGCAAAATATTAAGTGGTGGCAACATTCACGATCAAACGTATTGTAAAATTTCACGTTGATAACCCTGCTGTATTCAAAAGCCTGATAGTTCTCAAAAGCCTGACAGTTCTATGGGTCGAAGCTATTATTGTATTCATTTGTTTATAAGATACACACGCACTAAAACAAAAGTCATATTAAATTTCTAGCACGTTTACATCAATGAACATATGGCAACTAAAACCATATACTGACATTTCAGGCTAGTAATATTGTATGTTTCCATCACGATACAACCATATACTGACATTTCTAGCTAGTAATATTTTATGCTTCCACCACGATACAACCATACAAATAAAAATTAAAAAGACACAGAACAACCAAAAACATAACTAATGTCACAAAGCTGAGTTGTATTGAATTCAGCAGTTTTCAAAGCGGCGATAAGCAAAAATATCGATACCAAGAAATAATGTTTATTTGTTACAAGTTTAGTTGGGGGAGAAAGTATTGTTAAAACTAGTTGTTTTACAAACTAACATAAACGATAATAGTCTGTGCCATAGTTCTTTACAATAGACGTTCATTTGCACATCATATTTAAGGAAGACGACTTTAAGATATGCGTCAAAACCCTGATAGCAGGATAGTTAAAACAGTACAGCACGAGGAAGAAGTAAATAAGGTATTTGATATTTGCACTACCGACTGAAGATATAATACGCTTCACAGCGTTAATCTACAGAGATTCAAGAACAAACATGTATATAATTATGGAGAACAAATGTATAGTTAAAAGAAAACATGTCGATTCAGTGCATGTGCGTCACATGAATGACCAGTCGCAGACAGAGGGTCATTGACATGCATGCAAATAAATCCATAGGTGCAAGCACAGTTTGACAGTGATATAGACTGTGATATTGATTTTTGCGTAATACTCTTGGGTTGAACAAATAAAAACTAAAAATGGAGATGTCATGTACGATGATTTTGTATAAGTCTTCAAAGAGAGAAAGCCGGAAATGATACAGTTTGATAAAGGATAATATTTTGCAACAAAAACGAAAACTATTTGCTGGGAAATGAAACTATTGAATGCTTTTCAATTCACTAAGACAAAACTGGTATATGTGATGGATCGGTTTAAAAGGGGTTGGTGTTTGGTATTCTGGTATTTGAACAAAATTTCTTATTCTCATTTAATATGAGTACCACCTATTCATGAAAAGATTTTTCCCGGTATGTACTTGTTTATGGCCCACTGATAGAGGTTATTCTCGTCTAGGTACACAATGAACGACACTTCCCTTATTATTTAGCAGTCACCAGCATACTTATATACTTCATCACTGTCCAACTAGTTTACATTGTTTGCTTCAACATATATACATAGCACCATGCTAATTCCACCTCGTATTCAACTCTCAATCATCAGAGACAGGGTATAGTCTGTTAAAAAATCTTCTTAAAATATTTGAAATTTCTAAAAATGCTTATATTGGTTGTAGGGATTTTTCATTAAACCTTTCTAAGCTAACCATGAATTATATGATAAACGATTTTCATCTATTCAGACTATCTAGATGTCGCCTCTATAAAATACCTCAGTATCTCGGTAACATTTTCATCACTTTACGTTTTGTCCAGCATTGCTATTGATTGGCTTACGAACCTGAACCTGTAGACAGACCTGCTTATCCTTTTACCTGTTATTTCTTGCTTCTTCCATAAAATTATCAACCGTCATATTCTTACTGAATGATACGTATTTCTCGTCAATGTTCGATATGAACTTCACTTTTTCATTTCAACCATCTTTTACAAGTGTCTTCCTGAAGAAACAACTCAACTGAACAAATTATGAATGAACGACAACATCTGCTTTGCATATTGAACGACAACATCTGCTTTGCATTTTATAAATTCAGATTGCATTTGTTATGTGCAGGACCCCAATATTTACCCGTTAAATGGTCTTGATCGTGCATCTTTTGTGCGTGTCATCGCCATCTCTTATTTTGTTTTCAATTATTTCTTCTCACAAATGAATCACATAGTTGTTGAATTGAGATGCATCTTATGTGAGCACTATAGGTTTTGCATTTTTTGGTTTGAATTCGTCATGGACTAATTATCCAGTCTTACTTAAATATAATATGTTCTTTTAAGAACTATGAGTTTGTAACTCTATATTTTTTTTGTAAATCAGTTTGAGATACAAGTCAAGCTATGATGGAATGAAATTAGTCATGTGATTGTCAAGGAATGTATTTTATACTGTATGTCCTTCGGAGTTGTACCTTTGGGACACTTTTGTACAACGACACTACTAAAGCACCAATAAAAATAACGTTAAGAACGTTTTATTTGCTGTTGATATTTTTTACTTTTCCAAAACTAACCCTCATAAGGCATTATACCCATCAATGATTTACAAAGTTAAATGATTTTTTTTTTTATTCGAATAATAGTTTACGGGTTAACACAAAAGTTAAGCTCTATTTTTTTTTTTATAAACTACATTTCTATTCAGCAATTCTATTTATCTGTCGTGATGCTAATCTTGAAAAAAAAAAAAAACACGTTATTTCAACGTAATGGTACCTTCTAACTTTGCAGTTATTAGTACCACCAGACTGAAATATTGTTAACATGTTTACATGTCTTATACTCTCTGCTTCAAATACTCTAACTTGATTGATGTAGTTTCTCTCTGTTTTACATCTGCTAACACATCCCCCTCCAATATCTTATGTACATTTACGGATATATCAAATTCACGTTAAGATGTTAAAATTTTCTTTATATTTCCAGTAAAATAAGACAATAAAATAGAGACAAACAGTCATACATATAATTATGTTGTTATAAAGGATATACAATTTATCAATTTAAAAAAAAAAAATTAAAAAAATAAAAAAAATAAAAAAATAAAAAAAATTTATACAATTTTATATAGTGCATTGGTATTAAGGCCATTAGAATACAAAGTATCTAATTTATGAATCCAGTAAGTTTCTTTTATGAGCCTATTCATGTCTCCATGCACAATATCTATTGGCATGAAAGAAAAATCGAGTAGAGAGTGATTATTGGTATTAAAATGTGTTGAAATATTAGAGGAAAACTGAGGATCTCTATAAGGCATTATAGAACTTCAGAGGTAAATTGTAAAAAAAAAAAGAGCCGATAACTTTTTTTTACATTTTATATATTTGGTAATTCATTCATTGCACTTTCAGAAGCTGGTATTGTCTAGTCTGGCAAAATTCATTTTCCCTATTTTTATAGCTGCTGAGGATTATGTACTTTAGACAAATTCAGGCTGATTTTTGGAGCACAAGGCAGCAGTCATTTTAGTTAGCAGTGTGCTAAGATCATTTAAAATTTCCAAAAGTACAATATCCAAAGAAATGTCAGTCACATTACATCAAAGTAGCATAAAGGTATGCCAACATTCTCTCCACTGTGCATGTTTTAAATGCAAACAACTTCACGTTACATACGTCACTCTCTCAAAAGTACATAATAACTGGTGAGCGCCCCCATAAAGAGCACATAGGTATTATTATTGTGTGATTTAATTTTGATTGTATGGTTGAAATATTTAAGTCGCAAGCATCAAAACAGTCCATTTGAATAATTCTCCTGTATTTCCCCTCTCAGAACAGTATTTATTAGTGTCAGAGTCTCAAACAGGTACAGCCCCCCCCCACCTTATGATAAAAAGTCAGCCATTTTAAAAACGCACATTGCACTCTGTCAACATAGCAACCTGTGTTATTCTGATAGACAGAAACATGAAACTAGCCATAATTATTCCTGAGATGTCAACAATAAATTTTACAGTTTGAAAAGAGATGAAACAGGTGAGGTTCATAAAGGTCAAAGGTCAAAGGGTACAATATTAACTTATTGTTTAATATGGAAGAAAGTAAATTTGCTTTGTCATCATTTATTTTTTAATTTCATTGCAAATAAATGAAAAGAAACATTTTCAATATATATTTCTTTTACTTAATGCAACAGTTTTAAATTTAAGTTGACTTTATTCCTATATTCTAAGACTTCTAATTTCCCCATAATTAAGGTCACTACTCATACAAATATGCCTCATGGCAAATTATGTAAGCAAGTGCAAAATAAGCATAATTAGCTTATTTTCATGCATAAAATCAATGTTAAGATGCCATTTTATTCAGAAAATCATACATAATAATATGAAAATAAGAAAAATAATTGCAGAAATTTTTATATTTGTTTTAAGGTGGCGCTCTACAGTTTCGTATTTTGCATAGGGTTAGAATTTTAAATTATAACTGGTGAGCGCCCCCTTATTGAGCCTACACATGTGTGTGTGTGTGTGTGGGTGTGTGTGTGTGTGTGTGTGTGTGTGTGTGTGTGTGTGATTTGGATTTTTAACATAGTTTTAAAAAAATTTCAGTCATATCGCTACAATGTCTGCAGTATGGCAGTTTATACTGGTGTCTAGCACTGTGGCATCATGCCGCAGAATTGTAGCATCATGTCCCACCCAGTCACATTATCCTGACACCAGGCCGACCAGTCCTAACATTAAACTCTTAACGCTGAGCGCCTAGCGAGGCAGCTGTTAGCACTAATTTTATGTCTTTGGCATGACTCGACCGGGTTCGAACCCGCGACCTCCTGCATCCGAGGCAGACGCTAGAACCACCATGCCACCAAATTAGCCTTGTTTCTTCCTTGGCCGTTTAGGTGGCACTTTTTGCAATAGTTATGGTCTGTTTAAAAAAAAAAACGAATGAAATTATTGTGTTTCCTGGCAACGTTTAATTTATATGTTATTGTTGTCGTATCCTCCTCACGAATGTGTGGCGTGATAAAATACTACGTGATAGAACCATCAATATGACTTTTATTTTAGCGTTAAAAAAATAATAAAATAAAATGCGCTCGACCAGCTAGAACTATTATGATTTTAACTGCTATTACTCGCCAGCTGCTACACATCACTTTTTGGCGTGTTAATTTTAATAATCTCTTGTGAAATACATGCACTACCTTTAGAAACTTCTATGTTTCACATTGTAAGCAAAACATTACCTAATTATTTTCAATTTTCAGATACTTAACGATGCTGCCGCACATCAGTAATATGTTCGTCATTCGAAAACGGTCTTCTATAGTAATATTTCGAAGAAGTCGGCATCGAGTGATAGACACTACTTGTAAATACCTCTACCCACACAACATGACACGGAAATTGTATTTAAACTTATTCTAAATTCATATCACAATAATTGTAAATATCTAGTAATATTGACATGCTACTAAATAATAGAAGTTTATTGCTTCAAGTTATATGATGTGCTGAAAAATAGTGTTAAACCCCACAAAACCAGTTCTGCTTTGACTACAATTTTCATTGAATGAACAATGAAAGACCTAACCAAAACTGAATAATTTATGAAGAAAATATACCGTAGGTGTATAAGGTGTTTAAATTGTTTGCAACTTAATTGTTTTAGAGTTGTAAACCCATTCTAAGAAATCTTACAGTTACAATTATTAATACTGTGTCCGGTGATTAATGAAGGCATGGTCCCCGATTATTCGCGAAGTATTTTGCATCTACCTTACCTCTCTGTGTGATAGGTGTTAGCGGCATGTGCTGGATAATAAAATCATATTCGCTTTGAGATCAGACGTTGAATTTAATGCAAGTGGGAGCTTCCATCCAGGAAGAAGGACTAATAATAATCACAGTAACAGATGAGCACAATCCTACGTCGCAGTCACGCTTTAATTAGTATTTGCTGATTACTACAGTTGCGTGAGACAGGAGGTAGATGGCTGGGCGAGTAGGTATGACTGTATATTTGCCTGAGGATATACTCACATAAAATATTCATTATCCACGCAAGTTTAATTACATGCTGAGTTCTTTATTCGCCGATATTTATGCAGCAATATGCGTAGAAAGTACGTGTGACCTTTTATTGACAACAGGCCTATTATATACAAAATATATCTAATGTACTCTTCAAGTCTATATAAAAGAATAAATAGCGGGAAAGTCAAAAAGGCAGTGAATGGGAAAGAAAACGATATCAATAAATACAAGACTATCTGATGCCAAAGGTGCTAGGAAGGATTTCAAAAACAATCATGATTCTATGGAAGGGAATGGGAAAGAAAATGCTATAAATATATACAAGACTATCTGATACCCAAGGTGCTAGGAAGGATTTCAAAAAAAAACAATTTTAATTCTATGGCAGTGAATGTGAAAGAAAACGCTATAAATAAATAAAAGACCCAAGGTGCTAGGGAGGATTTTAAAAGCAATTATAGTTCTATCCTTAAAGAAAATGTACACGATTTTATATATTTATACATGAAGAACACTACATACAATATAATAATTATTTTTGAATTGCAAAATCATTTGCCTTTCTTTTCTACGTTTTAATATTCCAGATGCGGGTATGAAACTGATAGAACCGAATTTATCACATTAGTACTATATTATTTACATTAATATAAACATGTCATATTTCTTTTATATGTAACACGTGTAATAATTATATCATAATGTCATGCACAATAAAGTAATAACGGTCCAGACATCCAAAAGTATTTAAAGATCATTTTACCACATTATACCGTGGTTTGGTTTTGAAAAAAGATTGTATTTTTCGTAAGGTTTTATTGGTACTAATTTCTAATGAAATTTATGCAACTCGTCGAATAATTGCAATGTTTTATTCGACAAGGCTCGCAAAAGATAGAAATTATTCGAATAGTTTAATAAAGTTGACCTAAAATGAGCACTCGGCAAGATCTTCTACCTATGCGGCTCTTTTTTGTACCGGCATATTCTCCAATGCGATTTACTTTTGTAATAAATCTTGCGTATGGAATCTTACTATCTAATATTCAGTTTTCCTTTGGATGTTCTCCATAAGTCTGCAATAGATATGCTGAGCTTGTTCTGGAAATTAGTTCATTTGTGCTTCTGTCACAAGAAACAGTTGTAATTTGGGTGAGTTTATCATTTGGAACTTGTATTTGCAAAACTGAGATGAAACGATGAAGCAGCCGAAGCATTAAGCTGAATTAGACACGTACATAACATCTTCCGGTTTCCAATTGCTTCCAAGTTAGCCAGTATAGTAGTTAAAATTATATTAATATAATTCAATTTTCTTATATTTAGTTTTCTTCCCCGTCCCCCTTTATCGATAACTAAATACAAAACTGTAATAACTAGGTTCTCCTGTCAGTAATTAATTCAATATGTCATCAATCCCGAGACGCCCGTTATGTTTGGAAAGGATCGATTGTCTTTGATGCATGTTAGAGAATTACATTAATATGAAGATATTTGGAGCCTGAAATAAACTTCATAATTCGATTAACTATGCTACGTTACAACCAATAAGCTCCAGCAATGAATTTAATGACACGACAGATCTTTCACCAAAAAATAGAGAAGTTCCAGGGTTGAAGCAGATTTTGCACATTTCATACTTATTGTGGACTAAGAAAGGCAAAGGAATTGATAATCGTTTCTCAGATGAATTTAATTTCTAACAAAAAAAACTTTTATTAAACATCATGAGATTTAAAGATAAAATTTGTTGTTCTGAGCAAAATTAAGTTAATGGGAGCTAAATTTTAGTGATTGTGTGATGGCGTTATTGCTTTGATATCGATATTGTTGTGTATTCTTACGGATATTTGGTTTACATGACTATTGCATTTTTGCGCCTGGATAAGGATTAGGATCGAACTCAAGTTCTTTATTGGCAAAGTACACAGTCGGCCTAATTTGCCATACTCTGGCATGTTTTCAGTGTGTGTACATCGAGAGGAGTATGCAACAAACATACAGTAAAATATTTAAATCGAACTACAAATGAATGACGTTTTATAAACAATTACTGATATGAAGCAGTATTTCAAACAAAAGTAGCAGCCTCGTATATTTTCTAGCGAAATCCTATCAGGGTCTATCTGCCACTTATGAAGCATACAAATTTTGCCAATGTATTAATTAATCCAGTCGATATTTTTGTCAATAAAGATTTTCAGTTTAGAAAGTTGGGATTAATACGGTAATTGTGCTAATGATTAATTTATCGCTACTCATTACCGGTTTTACCTAATCAGTTGACAGAAAGAGCCCAGAATAGCAACAAAAGAAACTTAAGCCTAGCCGTTTAGTAGAGATGTTACACTCATGGCTGGTTGTAGATTAATCATCATGGCTTGGTTAATGGTATTTTTTCAATCGTGAATCTTTCTGAAGGTGTGAAATATATATATATATATATATATATATATATATATATATACTGCTATACTCTTATATATATATATATATATATATATATATATATATATATATATACTATATATATATATATATATATATATATATATATATATATATATAACACATGCATATATTTAAATAGGCGCAAAAAGGACATTGCACAAGTTAATGCTGTCCAAATATGACCTTTGAAAGGTTTATTCGCTAGATATAAAAACGACTCCCAGGGCTATAAAGCTCTGTTTTAATCTAGAGACAGTGTTTATAATATTACATCGATTTTCTTATTTGGGAATCGGTATTTTCTTATTTAGGAATCGGTATTGGATGGCAGCCAAGCAATTACATGAAGTTGCTTACTTTCCAGTTTTGATTAAAAAAATTACATAGTTTCCCTCTAATATTTCATACTTGTATATTGGCCTAGTGGTTAGAGCGTCCTCCTCGGATGCGGGAGGTAGCGGGTTTGAACCCCGTCCGATTCATAACAAAGACTTATAAAAAAAATGGCACTAACAGCTGGGCGCTCAGTATTAAGAGATTAGTGTAAGGACTGGTC